>JACSYO010000683.1:275000-285000 GCA_016806645.1 Ophiodon elongatus | reverse complement strand
AGACAAAATTCTGAGAGACACAAATCCACCGCAGAGACACAAAATGACAACAAAGAAATACAAAACAACTACAAAGAGAGAAAAAAATTATACAAAGATAAGAAATGACGACAAAAGGACACAAAATGACCACAAAAAAACACATCCACAGACTGTTGATCTCAACGGGAGTTATTTGATTAAATAAAGGTTAATAATAACACAATTTCATTCAGGTAAGTTTCACTGAGAGGCAAACATCACCCTGATCACGTCTTAAAGAGACAGAGGCCTGTTTGCTACATGAAAGAGGAATATGCATATCATGAGTATTTAATTTTTCAGAATGCTAATATGTGTTCAAGTACCACTGCCTGGTACACACATGGTGGCCCAGCTGTGAACACTCACACACACACACTCAAGTTCTGCACACTCACAAACACACAAAAGCAAAACAAGCACAATCATACATTTTGTCATTAATCTGGTATTTCACATATCAAGTTTTTGGAAATAAATCATGAGCAGTAATTGTGAGAATGAAAACAGATATTAGAGAGAAAATGTGTAATTATAGCGGCATAATTAAAACACAGTACCCCTCAAAATATCAGTGTCATTTGACTAATATTGATTCATCGCAGCTGTAGTTATTATACAAACAGACATTTAAATGATTTTACGACAAACAAACGAGGAAAAACTCTTAAACTTGCATTAAACGTTCTTTATTTTGATACAATCTAATATTTTTGTAATGTACCATGAACAATATCATGTCATTTGATGCATTATATTCGAGCAAGCGTGGAGCAAATTCTTTTTTCTACGAATACAATGAGCCAACAGCTCTGAACATGAAGGTTGGGACACATCAAACATCCAAAGCATTGCAACACATTCACCATATCAACAAGAACTCTATTCCAGGCCAATGAGAAAAGGTAGAGCGTAAAGAGCAGAGTCAGTGGGGACAGAGTTTGGTAGCTTACGTACATTTAACATCAATGAAGCACAGCTGGTGAAAGAAAGTGCTCATTAAGAATGGATTTTTTTATGACTAAATAATCTTTGCTTGTATTTTGTCGATGAATTTGATTCAAATTGAAGTTTTCAGACCAAACAGTTCTGGGAAATCCCGAGAAAATGACACGTCTTTGTTGGCTTTCCTCGGAAAAAACACACGAAAAATGAATGAAATGTCAAAGGAACCGTTACATGAGGCCACGTTGAAAATCTAGAGGGGGCCTAAGACAGGAGAGATATGATCTCTCATTTTAGGTTTTTATTTTAGTAGCTGCTGTTGGAAGGCCAGTATATAGAGTTTACTGTAATCAAGACGACTAGAAACAAGCATGAACCAGCTTTTCAGCATCTTCAACACCTTCTCTAAATTGCTCAAATGATAGAAGGAAGTTTTGGTCAACAAATTAAAATGAGCTTTAAAACTGAGGTCAGAATCTGAATGTTTCTTATCCTTTCAACATGATGCAAAGGGACGCCAACAAGCACACAATGATTTCTTTGAATGATTTCTCACTTACCTCCTCCGTGGGACTGAATATTAGCGCCATCACCTCCGACAGCGTCTGCCCTCTCGTAGATATCCACCTCCCTTTCCTCCCAATCTACTTCCTGCACCTTTCTGTCGTATCTCACCTTCTTTGATAGATCTGGTTCTTCATAAATATCCGAGGACATCTTGAGACAGTCGAACCGTAGCTGCTCTGTGTTAAACGGTTACCGTTCCAGTTACTGCAGTAAAACTTACCTGTGGACTAGTAAGTACTAAGATCTGTACTGATGCTGCCAGTGTTGCTTTGATCGGCTTCTGTCTGGTTTCAGTTAAGAACATAAAGGAAGAACCAGCACACACACACACACACACACACACACACACACACACACACACACACACACACACACACACACACACTTTTGATCTCTTGACTCAATTGGATAGAAACCTTAACTTCAGCCAAGAGACTGTATTGTCCAAAATTATTACAATTGTATTCTTTCTTTTTGGAGGTACAAGATTTTCTGCCAGCAACAACAATATGCATGTATCAATAGATCCACCCACATTAATTTAGCTTGGTTGAATACCATACACACACACACACACACACACACACACACACACACACACACACACACACACACACACACACACACACAGAGGGCACATTAACACTTTGGCCGAAACAGGAAATGTTTATTTTAACTCACAGAACTTTCTCGGCTAAGTCTGTTGCTTGAACTGAAACTGTTGTCATGTTAAGTGAAGTTAAGTCTTGAAATCCTTCATCAAATTACTATATATATATTTAATTAGGTTGTATCAACATATTTTATTACATTTTAACCCATTTAGATCCCCAAGACATTCCAATGGACCCAACTTTTCTAGTATGTCTAGACTTCTGTCATCTGACTCTACCCAAATGGCCAAACTTATTTGATTGGACGTCTATAAGCCAATCACAGTGTCCCACATCCTCCAAAGTGAACTGTTGCTATTGGGCTGCTTAACAATAGCGTGCACACTCAAGTATCTTGACTTCATGGAACCGCCCTGTAGACTGATTTGTTAGGTTCATTTTAGTCGGGTTTTGTCTTTTAAGCCCCACTTTTGTTAGCTTGTTTTATGGAAAGGGCCCCTGGTGAAGTTTCTCAAAAGACAACCTGCAATTTCATAATGTTTATATTTTATTATAACAATAGGACTACAGAGTATACATGTAGTTGTGTAGATGACAGGCAGACAAACTATCTATATAGCTATGTATTCAAGGTTATTTAGCGTGCAACAAAGATTAAACAACCCCAAAAATGTAAAATGTAAATGTTGTCTGATTTGACCAAACTGACCCCGACACTACACACCCCTTCATCATGGAAGAATCCAGGAGATCTATTTCTCACAGATCCAGTTTTTATAATCATAAGAGCTGCTTTCTGTCCATCGTCCTTGTTGATTGCAGCATGTTGCAGCAATATAGTTTCTGTCATAGTGTGGCAATCCTGATGCCCAAAACCTGTAGGACAAACAAAAACACTTGTGATTGTTTTTAATTTGACATCATTTAAAATGTTTATCTCTGTAAAATAATTTCATTAAGGATTTAATTCAGTTTTGTACATGGTAAGGGCTGCCAATGAAAGAGTGAAACTTTGTTTAATATCAGTGATTTGTACTTCGAGGAATCATCCCCAAAAAAACATGCTACCATGTGTTTTCTGATATCGAACGCCAAGATGGCGCCCATTAATTATTTTGTGGTTTAGCCCAGAAGTCTTTCTCATAGACTTTAAGTCACACATTATATATCATCGTCATACATTAGCTTTTCAGATCTCTGAAAAAAAAAACAGACATTGGTGATAATTCTTTGTTTTTGTTTTTATCCTTTAAAATAACAAAACAGTTATTTTAGCAACAAACAGTAAATTTGATGGAATTGTGATGGAAAACCAAAACCTTCAAAATGTCTCACATTTCTGTCTGCGGTGACCCGTCCACCCATTCCCATTTCCATTCCTGTTTCCTGCTTGTTTGATTCAATATTTGCTCCATGTCCAGACCGATCCAGGAATCTCCATCCATTTTCAGCTCAAGGACAAACTTCTAGTAGTTGACCAGAGACAATAAGGAGAGGGATCAAAGAAGGATCCACTTGAACACTAAAAACTAGTCATGGACACAACAGCATGAAGCTAACATTTCCATTCATCAGAGTTAATACGGGTGATAAGGGTTTTTATGAAGAGTGAAAATTGTCTAATTTCTATTAATCCTCTACCCCTTAGGATTCTATGCAGACGTCTTTGAATAAATCAAACTTTCCTGCAAATTCCCTAATTCCTGACGTCAATGTCAGTTACAAATAATGTGGCTCGTCTAAAAAACTGAGCTCAGACTTTCAGGTTATGCAGATTTATCAACGTTCTTCCGTGTTCATTCAAGTCTTCAAATTTCATCAAGAGAATGGAAACAGTCCCTCTGCTTTTCTCTCAAACAAGAATATTAGGAAATATCTAATCAGTGTATGTAGACATCTTCCATATTAATCAACCACATTATTACTGCAATTGCAAATCGAAGCCTTAAGATACAATAATAACTTTGAAGTGGATCTAAAGGCCTATACAGTACACAGTCAAAGCAGGTTGGATTACAGGAACTTTACTACAATCAATAGAGAGGCGAAGTCCCACCCCTTCCAGTTGACCACCATGGGACCTTATTTCAGAAGAAAATATGTACCATGGTCAATGGCAAAAGACAAATATATATTTTTTACGCTGTTTGAATTCTGCCATGAATTACAATTATGTTTGTCAATTTAAAACGGGTAAAACAGGTAAGATAACATTACATTTGTGCGTGGAACATGGCTAAGTTAGCTAGCTAGCTAGCTATCCAAGCTAACGGCCATGTTGGTGTTGGTGACGTACGTTGTGAGAGACGAGAGATTTAGTTCACTGAGCGAGTTCACACAAAACTAAATGATACTTAGACAAATCTATGACAAACTGAAAATTATCTTTGAAATAGACAAACATCATATGTTTAATTCAGGTCACTATTTCAGTGGAATCAAAAACATATTGTTTTACGAAACAAGGTCCCATGGGGGACACTGAAAAGGGCGGGACTTCTCTCAATAGCCAATGAACAGGCTTACAAGTCGGGACCTGAAGGCAGAACAAACAGGGATATAAATCTGACTGCTCAAAACAGGAAGCAGGTCGAAAACACAAGTAACGGATCACGAGCAGTTACTTCTAAGATCAGTCACTCAGTTAACAAACACACTCACCTGTTCCTCTTCGTTGTTTATGACCACCAGATCTGCTCCTTTCTGTTGACAGTCAGATCTGCTGCCAAGCCAATTTTTCCGCTCATTAGATTTAAAGTAACAGCTGCATCCAAATCTCCTCCATCCTTCAGGACACCACTTCCCTTAATGTCAAACAAGTGTTTTAAAGATCGTCTTTTTATGCACATTTGAAGTATTGAGTTAGAAAAGCTGTACGGAAACAGCAAAATGGCAAAACGGAAACTTTGAGGTGGTTTGCTTTTGTTGAGAAATAATTGATGACCTGAATGGATTATGGAAACGGCTGTGCAGAACAACATTTGACTCATAATGACTGATCAGCTGTTTCAGCTGTCGCCGTCTTACACAATATATATTTATATTGTCCTCGTCTCTGGAAACATGAAACATGGCCAATACTAACTGACATAAAAGAACAATTAAAACTGGTTTTGTTTCTGGTTCTCAACCTCTACCTCTTCTTCTGCTCTGTTAATGACGGATTACAGCCATGTGTGGCTTTCAGTGCCAACTTCTAAACAAACTACGCTGCAGCAGAGTTTATTCGCTCCGAACATGTTTATGGAAATGTTCTTAATTTTCATTTATTTTTTTATTAAAAGGTTTGCTGAAAAATTCTCTTGACAATTGAGTGTAAACACAGCTAATGTCTAATGGATAACTCTAGTAGATTCACTAATTAGTTGAAGATCTTTCTTCCTTGCCGGTTGTTTACTCTACACTCGTGTAAAGTTTCAAGTTCTAGTGTGGAAATTGGTATAATTCTGGCGTTTGATGTTTTTTCTCACCTTTCATTTTGCCCTTGAGCTGCTTCACTTCGTCCTGTAACTGGCTGTGATTGACGGACATGTCTTGAGTAAAAACAATAATAGATAAAAGTAAGACAACATGAAAATAGTTATGCTCATTGGTGAAGTTGCATCTTGTGTGTTATGGTATGATGAAACCTTTCTACCTGAAACTTACCCTGGAGTTGGCTGTAATTGTTGCTCAGCTGGTCGTATCTGGTCTGCAGCCGGTCTCTTTCCAAAGTGACTAAACTATCTGGTAAGAACAACAAAGTAAGACGTAATGAAGTTATATTCTATGCATAATGTGATATCACTGTCACTTTTTCCAACTGGAATTTAGTTATTTGGCGTACCTGTTCTTTATCCTAAATTGAGGTGTTGAGATGTGACTGCTAACTAGTGAATAACTGACTTTCTGAAGAACCCAAAAAGCAGATCAACATCAAGTAATTGTGTTTAAATGGGCTTCACCATGTTCCCTGAAGGAATTTACAATGCGAGAGTTGGTGTTTAGTTGCACGTTGCTGTGTAAAACTAATTTGAGATTCAAAACCACAATCATAGTTTGCAAAAATAGTTTCTTAAATTCAGCCAAGTTCAGCTGGTCTGAGTCCCCAATAGTCTAAAGCTCCTGTATTTCTAGAACAATATTCCCTCTTTTTGTTTCCACGGACAGAAACAGAAGGTCACGTTCTGGCAATTTCTTTGCGGGACATGGTTCAAAGAAAGGCATCAACCGATCGCGCTTTGCAGAATAAGTTGAGTTACGCCTTTTATTTCTAAGGATTATGAAACAACACTTGATGGCTCAATAGAACGAACCAAGGCAGCAAATATTATTACTTTTTTTAACCTTGAGAAAGTCAGAAGAGGTCAGATCAAAGCCTTCTGGTCTTACCTTTCACAATAAAAGGCCCGCAGCGCGTAAAGCCTTTAGACGGACACAAAATCTCAACCTATCCTGTGAAGCCTGAAGATGATACCATTTGACGTACACCATTGTGTACTGGTTCAGTATTCGGTGCTCGGTAGTTGTGAGGTGTTGTACTTTATCTTACAGTGTATGGATAAGATGATGATTCCAGTTATCAACAGAAAACACAGCAGTCCCAGACAGAACGCAGCAACCCTTAAAGGCCTGCTGTGGACGGCGGGAGGATGCTTCTCAGAATGTGGTCCTGAAGAGGCAAAGCACACAGAGAGCAGGTCCATTAGTTTCTAGCATTTCTTTCTGTTAACGATAAATCATTTCAACACCCTTAAACAACTGTTATTTTAACGTCAAACAAACATGAACTCATCTGAAGTGTTGAGTTATAGTGGACACCAAAAAGCTGTGTTGTGGAGACTTTGCTTCCTCTCCCCCTTCAGTGTCTCTTTCTCCAGTGACTAAACATTGATGATGATATTCCACAGACCTTGATGTGCCGCACTTTTTCTTCCTGTCATGTGGTTGCTCATTGCATTCTGTTGTAATGTCTGTCTTGACCAGAGTTGATGCTTCCTCAGATCTCAGAAACGATGCTTTAACTTTGCAGTAATTTCAAATAAAGTAGCAGAAAATGAATCCTATACTCAGAGAATTCTGGTACTTTTTAGTAGCAGAAGGTAACCTGACTAACTGCAGGAAACGGCTGCAAAAATTGACACGTCTTTGTTGGCTTTCCTCGGGAAAAGAAAACACAAAAAATGAATGAAATGTCAAAGCAACCGTTGCATGAGGCTACGTTGAAAATCTACAGGGGGCGGATGTGTTGCCTAAGACAGGAGAGATATGATCTATCATTTTAGTTTATCTTTTTTTTTTCGTGGCTGCTGTTGGAAGGCCAGTATATAGAGTTTACTGTAATCAAGACGACTAGAAACAAGCATGAACCAGCTTTTCAGCATCTTCAACACCTTCTCTAAATTGCTCAAATGATAGAAGGAAGTTTTGGTCAACAAATTAAAATGAGCTTTAAAACTGAGGTCAGAATCTGAATGTTTCTTATCCTTTCAACATGATGCAAAGGGACGCCAACAAGCACACAATGATTTCTTTGAATGATTTCTCACTTACCTCCTCCGTGGGACTGAATATTAGCGCCATCACCTCCGACAGCGTCTGCCCTCTCGTAGATATCCACCTCCCTTTCCTCCCAATCTACTTCCTGCACCTTTCTGTCGTATCTCACCTTCTTTGATAGATCTGGTTCTTCATAAATATCCGAGGACATCTTGAGACAGTCGAACCGTAGCTGCTCTGTGTTAAACGGTTACCGTTCCAGTTACTGCAGTAAAACTTACCTGTGGACTAGTAAGTACTAAGATCTGTACTGATGCTGCCAGTGTTGCTTTGATCGGCTTCTGTCTGGTTTCAGTGAACAACATAAAGGAAGCACACACACACACACACACACACACACACACACACACACACACACACACTTTTGATCTCTTGACTCAATTGGATAGAAACCGTAACTTCAGCCAAGAGACTGCATTGTCCAAAATTATTACATTTGTATTCTTTCTTTTTGGAGGTACAATATTTTCTACCAGCAACAACAATATGCATGTATCAATAGATCCACCCACATTAATTTAGCTTGGTTGAATGCCACACACACACACACACACACACACACACACACACACACACACACACACACACACACACACACACACACACACACACAGAGAGAGAGAGAGAGCAGAGTAACACTTTGGCCAAAACAGGAAATGTTTCTTTTAACTTACAGAACTTTCTCAGCTAAGTCCCTCAGCTTTTCTCTCCAACAAGAATATTAGGAAATATCTAATCAGTGTATGTAGTCAACTTCCATATTAATCAACCACATTATTACTGCAATTGCAAATTGATGCCTTAAGATACAAAGAATCTGACATGAAAATAATAACATTGAAGTGGATCTAAAGGCCTATACAGTACACAGAGTCAAAGCAGGTTGGATTACAGGAACTTGACTACAATCAATAGAGAGGCGAAGTCCCACCCCTTCCAGTTGACCACCATGGGACCTTATTTCAGAAGAAAATATGTACCATGGTCAATGGCAAAAGACAAATATATATTTTTTACCCTGTTTGAATTCTGCCATGAATTACAATTATGTTTGTCAATTTAAAACGGGTAAAACAGGTAAGATAACATTACATTTGTGCGTGGAACATGGCTAAGTTAGCTAGCTAGCTAGCTATCCAAGCTAACGGCCATGTTGGTGTTGGTGACGTACGTTGTGAGAGACGAGAGATTTAGTTCACTGAGCGAGTTCACACAAAACTAAATGATACTTAGACAAATCTATGACAAACTGAAAATTATCTTTGAAATAGACAAACATCATATGTTTAATTCAGGTCACTATTTTAGTGGAATCAAAAACATATTGTTTTACGAAACAAGGTCCCATGGGGGACACTGAAAAGGGCGGGACTTCTCTCAATAGCCAATGAACAGGCTTACAAGTCGGGACCTGAAGGCAGAACAAACAGGGATATAAATCTGACTGCTCAAAACAGGAAGCAGGTCGAAAACACAAGTAACGGATCACGAGCAGTTACTTCTAAGATCAGTCACTCAGTTAACAAACACACTCACCTGTTCCTCTTCGTTGTTTATGACCACCAGATCTGCTCCTTTCTGTTGACAGTCAGATCTGCTGCCAAGCCAATTTTTCCGCTCATTAGATTTAAAGTAACAGCTGCATCCAAATCTCCTCCATCCTTCAGGACACCACTTCCCTTAATGTCAAACAAGTGTTTTAAAGATCGTCTTTTTATGCACATTTGAAGTATTGAGTTAGAAAAGCTGTACGGAAACAGCAAAATGGCAAAACGGAAACTTTGAGGTGGTTTGCTTTTGTTGAGAAATAATTGATGACCTGAATGGATTATGGAAACGGCTGTGCAGAACAACATTTGACTCATAATGACTGATCAGCTGTTTCAGCTGTCGCCGTCTTACACAATATATATTTATATTGTCCTCGTCTCTGGAAACATGAAACATGGCCAATACTAACTGACATAAAAGAACAATTAAAACTGGTTTTGTTTCTGGTTCTCAACCTCTACCTCTTCTTCTGCTCTGTTAATGACGGATTACAGCCATGTGTGGCTTTCAGTGCCAACTTCTAAACAAACTACGCTGCAGCAGAGTTTATTCGCTCCGAACATGTTTATGGAAATGTTCTTAATTTTCATTTATTTTTTTATTAAAAGGTTTGCTGAAAAATTCTCTTGAAAATTTAGTGTAAACACAGCTAATGTCTGATGGTTAACTCTAGTAGATTCACTAATTAGTTGAAGATCTTTCTTCCTTGCCGGTTGTTTACTCTACACTCGTGTAAAGTTTCAAGTTCTAGTGTGGAAATTGGT
>JACSYO010000683.1:267500-270000 GCA_016806645.1 Ophiodon elongatus | reverse complement strand
AGATTTATCAACGTTCTTCCGTGTTCATTCAAGTCTTCAAATTTCATCAAGAGAATGGGAACAGTCCCTCTGCTTTTCTCTCAAACAAGAATATTAGGAAATATCTAATCTGTGAATGTAGTCATCTTCCATATAAATCAACCACATTATTACTGCAATTGCAAATCGAAGCCTTAAGATACACACAATCTGACATATGAAAATAATAACTTTGAAGTGGATCTAAAGGCCTATACAGTACACAGAGTCAAAGCAGGTTGGATTACAGGAACTTTACTACAATCAATAGAGAGGCGAAGTCCCGCCCCTTCCAGTTGACCACCATGGGACCTTATTTCAGAAGAAAATATGTACCGTGGTCAACGGCAAAAGACAAAAGAAAAAAGTTTTATCTTGTTTAAATTGTGTCATGAATTACAATTATGTTTGTTAATTTAAAACGGATAAAACACGTCAGATAAGATAACATTACATTTGTGCGTGGAACATGGCTAAGTTAGCTAGCTAGCTAGCTATCCAAGCTAACGGCCATGTTGGTGTTGGTGACGTACGTTGTGAGAGACGAGAGATTTAGTTCACTGAGCGAGTTCACACAAAACTAAATGATACTTAGACAAATCTATGACAAACTGAAAATTATCTTTGAAATAGACAAACATCATATGTTTAATTCAGGTCACTATTTTAGTGGAATCAAAAACATATTGTTTTACGAAACAAGGTCCCATGGGGGACACTGAAAAGGGCGGGACTTCTCTCAATAGCCAATGAACAGGCTTACAAGTCGGGACCTGAAGGCAGAACAAACAGGGATATAAATCTGACTGCTCAAAACAGGAAGCAGGTCGAAAACACAAGTAACGGATCACGAGCAGTTACTTCTAAGATCAGTCACTCAGTTAACAAACACACTCACCTGTTCCTCTTCGTTGTTTATGACCACCAGATCTGCTCCTTTCTGTTGACAGTCAGATCTGCTATGAAGCCAATTTTTCCGCTCATTAGATTTAAAGTAACAGCTGCATCCAAATCTCCTCCATCCTTCAGGACACCACTTCCCTTAATGTCAAACAAGTGTTTTAAAGATCGTCTTTTTATGCACATTTGAAGTATTGAGTTAGAAAAGCTGTACGGAAACAGCAAAATGGCAAAACGGAAACTTTGAGGTGGTTTGCTTTTGTTGAGAAATAATTGATGACCTGAATGGATTATGGAAACGGCTGTGCAGAACAACATTTGACTCATAATGACTGATCAGCTGTTTCAGCTGTCGCCGTCTTACACAATATATATTTATATTGTCCTCGTCTCTGGAAACATGAAACATGGCCAATACTAACTGACATAAAAGAACAATTAAAACTGGTTTTGTTTCTGGTTCTCAACCTCTACCTCTTCTTCTGCTCTGTTAATGACGGATTACAGCCATGTGTGGCTTTCAGTGCCAACTTCTAAACAAACTATATAATTCTGGGTTGTTTTTTCTCACCTTTCATTTTGCCCTTGAGCTTCTTCACTTCGTCCTGTAACTGGCTGTGATTGACGGACATGTCTTGAGTAAAAACAATAATAGATAAAAGTAAGACAATATGAAAATAGTTATGCTCATTGGTGAAGTTGCATCTTGTGTGTTATGGTATGATGAAACCTTTCTACCTGAAACTTCCCCCTGGAGTTGGCTGTAATTGTTGCTCAGCTGGTCGTATCTGGTCTGCAGCCGGTCTCTTTCCAAAGTGACTAAACTATCTGGTAAGAACAACAAAGTAAGACGTAATGAAGTTATATTCTCTGCATAATGTTTAATCACTTTCACTTTTTTCCAACCAGTCGGAAACAGTGAGTGATGACAATATCACGTTACTTTGAGCCTGGAGTTCCTCTTGTGTGGTTATTTTGGTGTCATTTGGACGGACGACTGCACGCGCCGACGCGTTTTCTTGGTGTTTACTCGCTGTTTATTTTATTATCTCCGCGATAATAAAGCACAGAGATATGGTTAAGATGTCTACGGAAGCGTATGCTCTCCACCTCCGTCTATTAATTTTCATGAGATCGTACGTGACTCACACAGCGCGCCGGTAGCTTGGACGTGTCGTGTGATTCGTGGGCGTCGAGCTCCGCCTCTCACTGTCATTTGTGGATTCATGTGTCCGTCAACATTTAGTATGAAACTAACCAATGGACACTCAGTAAATCCCTAAGGACCTACCCACCACCTCACGCTACAGAAACACTGATGTTTACATTCAGTCTGCATCGAGAGCTCAGAGAGAAGAGAGGAAGTACGAAGAGACCGTTTACAGTTAGCGATGTACTTTCAGCGATATATTTAATATTTTGTTTGAAAACAAAAACTGTTGTAATGTTCATGTTTCATTTGCACACATCCCATGAAGCTTTATCTGTAGTTTGAAGTAATTACTCCCATTTGATCTCAGTCCCTCTAACAGTTGGTGGAAGTGGAGTGACAGACATCACTTCTTCTCAAAAAACGATATTA
>JACSYO010000683.1:222500-262500 GCA_016806645.1 Ophiodon elongatus | reverse complement strand
TGGAAATGTTCTTAATTTTCATTTATTTTTTTATTAAAAGGTTTGCTGAAAAATTCTCTTGAAAATTGAGTGTAAACACAGCTAATGTCTAATGGATAACTCTAGTAGATTCACTAATTAGTTGAAGATCTTTCTTGCTTGCCGGTTGTTTACTCTACACTCGTGTAAAGTGTCAAGTTCTATCGTGGAAATTGGTATAATTCTGGCGTTTGCTCTTTTTTTCTCACCTTTCATTTTGCCCTTGAGCTTCTTCACTTCGTCCTGTAACTGGCTGTGATTTCCACTCAGTGTTTGGTAACTACTCTGTAACTCACTCTGGTTGACGGACATGTCTTGAGAAAAAACAATAGATAAAAGTAAGACAATATGAAAATAGTTATGCTCATTAGTGAAGTTGCATCTTGTGTGTTATGGTATGATGAAACCTTTCTCACCTCTGTAATTGTTGCTCAGCTGGTCGTATCTGGTCTGCAGCTGGTCTCTTTGCAAAGTGACTGAACTATCTGGTAAGAACAATTCAAAACCACAATCATAGTTTGCAAAAATAGTTTCTTAAATTCAGCCAAGTTCAGCTGGTCTGAGTCCCCAATAGTCTAAAGCTCCTGTATTTCTAGAACAATATTCCCTCTTTTTGTTTCCACGGACAGAAACAGAAGGTCACGTTCTGGCAATTTCTTTGCGGGACATGGTTCAAAGAAAGGCATCAACCGATCGCGCTTTGCAGAATAAGTTGAGTTACGCCTTTTATTTCTAAGGATTATGAAACAACACTTGATGGCTCAATAGAACGAACCAAGGCAGCAAATATTATTACTTTTTTTAACCTTGAGAAAGTCAGAAGAGGTCAGATCAAAGCCTTCTGGTCTTACCTTTCACAATAAAAGGCCCGCAGCGCGTAAAGCCTTTAGACGGACACAAAATCTCAACCTATCCTGTGAAGCCTGAAGATGATACCATTTGACGTACACCATTGTGTACTGGTTCAGTATTCGGTGCTCGGTAGTTGTGAGGTGTTGTACTTTATCTTACAGTGTATGGATAAGATGATGATTCCAGTTATCAACAGAAAACACAGCAGTCCCAGACAGAACGCAGCAACCCTTAAAGGCCTGCTGTGGACGGCGGGAGGATGCTTCTCAGAATGTGGTCCTGAAGAGGCAAAGCACACAGAGAGCAGGTCCATTAGTTTCTAGCATTTCTTTCTGTTAACGATAAATCATTTCAACACCCTTAAACAACTGTTATTTTAACGTCAAACAAACATGAACTCATCTGAAGTGTTGAGTTATAGTGGACACCAAAAAGCTGTGTTGTGGAGACTTTGCTTCCTCTCCCCCTTCAGTGTCTCTTTCTCCAGTGACTAAACATTGATGATGATATTCCACAGACCTTGATGTGCCGCAATCTTTTTCTTCCTGTCATGTGGTTGCTCATTGCATTCTGTTGTAATGTCTGTCTTGACCAGAGTTGATGCTTCCTCAGATCTCAGAAACGATGCTTGTTAAATGTTACCATAGCCGATAAGAATGACACCCAAAACTTTGCAATAATTTCAAATAAAGTGGAACCGAATAACAGCAGCAGAACAGCGGAAAATGAATCCTATACTCAGAGAATTCTGGTACTTTTTAGTAGCAGAAGGTAACCTGACTAACTGCAGGAAACGGCTGCAAAAAACAAGGCTTCATACCGTACACATAGGCCTTTAGAAACAAACATGGATGCTGATGGGCCATTCACATACACGAGGAGGAAGGCAAAATGACCTATTATTAAACTTAACTGTTTTTTACCTGTGAAAACAGAAGTTTATTTTGAAGAGACTGTTTGCAATGTAACGAGCAGAAAATGACACGTCTTTGTTGACTTTCCTCGGAAAAAACACGAAAAATGAATGAAATGTCAAAGGAACCGTTACATGAGGCCACGTTGAAAATCTAGAGGGGGCGTAAGACAGGAGAGATATGATCTCTCATTTTAGGTTTTTATTTTAGTAGCTGCTGTTGGAAGGCCAGTATATAGAGTTTACTGTAATCAAGACGACTAGAAACAAGCATGAACCAGCTTTTCAGCATCTTCAACACCTTCTCTAAATTGCTCAAATGATAGAAGGAAGTTTTGGTCAACAAATTAAAATGAGCTTTAAAACTGAGGTCAGAATCTGAATGTTTCTTATCCTTTCAACATGATGCAAAGGGACGCCAACAAGCACACAATGATTTCTTTGAATGATTTCTCACTTACCTCCTCCGTGGGACTGAATATTAGCGCCATCACCTCCGACAGCGTCTGCCCTCTCGTAGATATCCACCTCCCTTTCCTCCCAATCTACTTCCTGCACCTTTCTGTCGTATCTCACCTTCTTTGATAGATCTGGTTCTTCATAAATATCCGAGGACATCTTGAGACAGTCGAACCGTAGCTGCTCTGTGTTAAACGGTTACCGTTCCAGTTACTGCAGTAAAACTTACCTGTGGACTAGTAAGTACTAAGATCTGTACTGATGCTGCCAGTGTTGCTTTGATCGGCTTCTGTCTGGTTTCAGTTAAGAACATAAAGGAAGAACCAGCACACACACACACACACACACACACACACACACACACACACACACACACTTTTGATCTCTTGACTCAATTGGATAGAAACCTTAACTTCAGCCAAGAGACTGCATTGTCCAAAATTATTACAATTGTATTCTTTCTTTTTGGAGGTACAAGATTTTCTATACCTCCAAAAGCTTTCTTTAGCTTGGTTGAATGCCGCCACACACACACACACACACACGGAGAGCAGAGTAACACTTTGGCCAAAACAGGAAATGTTTCTTTTAACTCACAAAACTTTCTCGGCTAACTCTGTTGCCTGGAACTGAAACTGTTGTCATGTTAAGTGAAGTTAAAGGGCCAGTGTATAGAATATATTATTCATAACTATATGTTTTCAGTCGTGTATAATCACCCGAAACTAAGAATTGTTGTGTTTTCGTACAGAGGCCCAGAACGGACCGACCAAACACTGGCTCTAGAGAGAGCCTCTACGTGACTTGGCGGTGCCTCTAGGCCACCGTAGTTCTCCACACATGCTTCAACATGCTTGTGAGATGGAGGAGTGAGAGGAGGCCACTAAATCTAGGTGGTTGCGGCGTTTGGTCGTGCACCTCTGAATATCTGAAACTTGGTGGAGCTAGAAATAGTTCACTGGTAAAAAGCCAGATTTTACAAAGAAGACCGATTTAGAAACAGATGGTTTTAAAAATCGACATTTGAGTAAATATTTTGCAGCCAAATCAAATTGTTTACAGGATATTAAACCTTTGTTTCTTCATAATGCGACATTTAATACTTGACTTCTGACTTTATAGAGCAAATATAAAGGCAATAAAGTTGCCCATGAATATGAGGTATGAGTTTACAGATAATTACAATCCCTCCTCTGCATTGTGGAGTTTGTTTTTGGTCATTTCACCGGTTAGACTCGTAGTTTTCTTGCTTCTTCACGGCTCATTTTCTTTGTACGCCCTCTGGCGTTTCGGAGAACAATACAATAAACATCTTTGTGCATGATCGTAGTGCCGTCCGCGGAGAATAAACAAAGCTTAATCAGGCGTATGACTTTTGTTTATTAAATGCCACAGAAAAACAAACATAAAAAGGCAACACATATCCTCAATCCCTGATAAATCTGCAGGCTGATACAACACAAAGGGTGCCGTATCAATAAACACAAACAATCCCCACTAACTAAATTGAAATTGAAGAAGAAAACACACGAAAGGAAAATGCAGCCCCACAGACCAACTGATCCCCGCCCGAGCCCAAGACCACACATCTAGTTCCTCTTTGTGAAGCCATGACAGTGGATGAACCTTGTTCTCTTCACTCTCATGACGAACTGTACGTTTTTAGCCTCACTGCTCTGTTTGTATATAGGTTCATTCTAAATCATGAACATTTTGGCAATGCGGTACAGTTCGTCTTCTCCTAGTTTCCCTTAATTCTGTGGGGGGGTTTTTTTATGTGAGGGCATCAAGAAAGGGAGAAATGAAATGAAACAAGTCAAGATTGAAAAGCTGTTACGTCAAATTTACATGTTACTCTTGATAGATGTGTTTCTCACAGATCCATCGTTTGGATCCATTGTTGGTATGTTCCCAAGTTCCATTCGGATCAATAAATGCTTTGGACCTGCCCGTATCCACAGGGATTGTTTTCACGTCTGTCCGCCAGCCCCTGTAAAATAAACGGTGTCGTGTTACGGGTAAAAGCCAGAAAACAAAACACATAATTTATGTACGGATAAAGTTATTGTGCTTCAATACTTTTTTGATGCTTTTGATCTTTATATGTAGTTTCTTTGTCGTTCAACTGGTATGTACAACGCAGAAGAAGTTTCAGAACATGTAATGAGATTTATTTAGATTTTAATTCTAAAGTCAAGAAGATTTTGTTTAGTTTTGTTGTTGTTTTTTTTCCACTATTTTCCTGCTCTGAAGAGGGCAGCCCAGAGGAGGATAAACACGTGGTCGAGCAGTAAAATACAAGTTCATTATCCTGAACCGTCAATGGCTTCAACCTCTTTGGGTTTCTTAAATATGAGCCATAATAATGGCACAAATCATTTCAAACCTATTTCTTCAGATTCAGACTGTGTACAAAAAGTGAACAGATAAAAAACTAAGTAATCGTAATCTCACATACATCATGACGCTCAAAACCATGGGTTGAATTGTTCATTGATTATCTCTGAATGATCAAGTGCTAATTAAAAAAACTATATATTTAATTCAAAAGTCTAACATTATTTGAAAGCATGATCGACTTGATAAATTACAATTTAGTATTATTTCATTTTTTTATTTTTTATTTTATCCAACTATTATGCATGAACAATGACTCGGACATATCATGTTTTAAAAATGAAATAAAAAATGTCTCACCAATACGGTGATGTTGATCCGTCCACCCATTCCCATTCCGATCCCCCTTTCCATTGCCCATCAACACTTTTGTTCACTGACTGCAGACCGATCCAGAAAGCTTGATCTTTAGTCAGCTCCCTGACAAAATCCTGAAAGTTTTCAAAAAAAGCAAAAACAAATTCCTCTGTCAATACACTAGTATTTCTGTGGAAGTAAATACATGTCAAGTTTTGACCGTTTTTGAATTATAGAAATCTTTCGTGGGGAGGCAGAAATGGAAAATAAATACTAGAAAAAAAGGGACATCAAACATTAAGTGACATTGCTGTGATGTAAATGTGCCAGATTTAGCCAAATAACTCTCATTTGCAGATCAAGAAGATGAAAAAAAAACAAGACCGTAAACATATGAATCAAAATAACATTATAAAAGTCATGCACATAAAAGTGCATTTGGCAATCATAATTTTGAATGTCTCTAAATTACTATTAAAGATCATGTTTACATATTTCCAACTACTAAAACGGTAACAGAATCATTCAAACCTTTTCTAATGAATCAATTTAACTTGAAGTAAAAGTAAATAAGTGTTCTGAGCATCTGATATGTATTGAAGGCAAGTCACAGAATAATACAAAAACATACGCCATGATAAAATAACACGGACATGTTGCACATTCATGAGCACATCAACAGACACTCACATGTTTGGTTTTGTTGTTTATTACCAACAGATCTGCTCCCCTGTTCCGACAGTCTTTCCTGCTCTCGGTCCAGTTTTTCATCTCGGTAGATTTGTAGTAACAACTGTATTTAAACAGCTTCAGTTCTGCATTCACTCAAGAGTTTTAGTGACAGATTTCAAATCATTTAATGACAAATATATGAGATTTAACACTAGAACCGCCAACCGGTACATTTTACCCACGGCTGATATGTGATTGTATGGAACTTTGTTCCAATAAAATATTCAAGTACCCCAGTCCGGGCTTTGAAGCAAGTTTTACATGGTGGCCAAACCTATTAATTACAATGTCTGGGTTCATCACATGATGCCATTTGACCCCATAACACTTTTCCCCATATACTTACATTGGGAGAGAAGTCTTTAACTCAGTAGACCTTATTTAAGTCATTAGGTCTTAAAAAGTTGTGAAATGCTCTAAAAGCTGAAGCCAGAGTTATTTTGCTTCCTCCGTTCATGTGAATGAGAACGAGGCTGAACTGAGGGCTGGGAGGCGGAGCTAAAGGAAACGCCAGTGTGCTTGTTCAGTGGTGTTCTCAGTGGTTTAGTTACTTCAACTAACGTTCATGATGTTTTTCCTAAACCTAACTAAGTGGATTAGTTATCTCAACATAACGTTCATGACTTCTTCTTTTTTTTTTATAAACCTAACTAAGCGATTTAGTTACCTAAACCTGATATTCGGGACTTTTTTCCTAAACCTAAGTGGTTTTGTTACCTCAAGATAACGTTCATGACGTTTTTTTTGTTTTTTGTAACTTAATTAAGTGGTTTTGTTACCTAAATATAGCTTCCATGACATTTTTCCTAAACCTAACTAAGTGGATTAGAAACCTCCATAACCTTAGTTTCCTCAACATAACATTCATAATGTTTTTTTTAAACCTAACTAAGTGATTTAGTTACCTAAATCTGATGTTTGTAATATTTTTCCTAAACCTGATTTTTGTTTTCCAACATAATGTCGTTCCAAAAAATAAGTTGTGCCTCGCAAAAAAAAATAAAACCGGAGGATTCGTGTTGCTGTACACCAAACCAGTAGATTGCAGTTCATGACTATTTCACGAATTGCCGTGTATCTTTAAAATCAGTGCGTTTAGAGCTACAACTGGCGGTGCTGGTGTTAATGTGTTTTAAAACAAGCCTCACCTGTGACGTTCCCCTGGGTCTTGTTTTTGGCTTCCTGTAGCTGCCTGCAATTTTCGTTCAGGATGTTGTTTTCGGTCTGAAGCCAATAATCTGTTGAAAAGAAGAAGCGCAGTGACGTAAAACCAAACTCATCGATCGAGGTTTGTGAGTGATTCAACACATGACGTGAAAATAAAGGCGAGGTCCTCACGGCGTTGGCACAGGACGATGACTGTAACTCCCAGCAGCAGACAGAGGAACGCCAGAACCAGGGCCGCAGCTCTGAAGAGGTTTCTCTGGACCTCCAGAGGAGGCTTCTGAGTGGCTGCTCCTGCAGAGCAAGCAGACTCAGACTCAGCATGCTGAGCCTTCAGCTCAGAACCAGCAAGAGTAGAGACCAACAAGGATCCTGTTTTAAACCTGATTAAATCACGGTTCAACTTTAAATTATGTTGCACCAAAAAAATAATAAAGATAGTATTTTTACTCTAAATCTAGATGAAATTGAATTCTGTTGAACCAAAACAGGGAAATCTGATCCAGTAGTAACTTTAAATTTACACTTGAGGAGGTTTAACTTTTGAAAAGGCTGCCTTTGTTTTAGATGGATTGAACAAAATAAGTTAATGGACTCAAACCAGTTTTATAATGCGGATGCTGAATTTGAAGAAACCGGTTTGAACATGAAGATTAAATCAAAAGTCAGTTTTTTCTTTACTGTGAAACAAGTGTTTTTCTTCCTGTTCCTTTTTTTTATCTTCTATTATTTTTCCATATTGCTCCTTTAATCCTGCCAACAAGTTTGTAAAGTCAGACATGAATATGTATTTATTCATTTTAATTTGGGTAAGCAAGCATTACTTTGATTAATTAATCAGAGATTAGTTTTTAACTGTGAAACTAAGTTCTGCTTTATTCTAAACTTGGATTCACTTACTTTTAACCTAGTTTTGCTAAACTCTGATTCGAATGCATCTTTGAAATACATTAATATTCGTAGTGCAAACCCAGTTTTAATGTTAGAAGTGAGAACATAGTGAGCCAACTACAGGAAACGGCCCCAAACTGTTCACAGATAAAGAGACAAATATGTGATGGTTATCACTTCCTCAGCATGAAGACTGAGCAAGATGACTCTGTACCAACAGCGTGCGATGAATCGCTCCACTCCGATGAAAGAAGACACAAGGCGCACATTAATACACATTAATTAAACCGCAACTGTAAAACACTGCAGACATTTTAGACTTGGCAGTTTCACAAAGGTTATTATTTAATTAGAATTATTTATTTTGCACACGTGTGTTTCTGTTCTTCACTGCATTATGGGAACAAATTGAAAGGTCAAACAACTTCAGTTTGCATACTGGTGTCATATATATATATATATATATAGATATATACATGTATATATAGATATATACACGTATATATAGATATATACGTGTATATATCTCTATATATATATACATGTATATATACATGTGTGTGTATATATATATATATATATATATGTACATGTATGTGTATATATATATATATATATATATATATACACGTGTATATATATATATATCCGTATATATATATATATATATATAGCTGGCTTTTGTCATATATATACAGTATATATAAATACATGTATATTCACAGCTATATAAATGCATATATATACGTGTATATATACATATATATGCATATATATATATGCACATTTTCACAGTCGAGATCAAATATTCTTATAATAAATATTCTTGTAGTTTCATCAACACGTGCACACGTACAGCCGAGCCTGACTTTACTTTACGTAGCGTTTCCGATGTTCCTGTTATATGAGCTGGTATTTGATCCTGGAGTATTGAATACCTGTCTCCAGCGTCAACACGTGGCGGTCCGTGAACAAGCCCACGCTGTCGTAGATGTCCACCAGCTTCTCCACCCGCTGGCCTCCGTCCTCCCCGGCTCCTTTGCAGTACTTCACGTTCATCGTCAAAGTCGTGTCTCCGTAAATGTTCGAAGACATCTTTGTGCCGCGAGACGACTGAGAAGTCTCCGTCGGCCTCGCTTCACCCCGTCTCTGATCGTCAGAAGGAAGTAGCGGCGGGAAAAAAACCCCCATTGCGACATTCTCATCGCCGCTCGATGAACTGGGCGATTACATTTCTATTTCATTTTTTTCAAACTTCCTTTGATCTTAAACCCCCCGTGTCTCAACACACACGTATGAGAGCTGCCGTCAGAGGCGTGACATGTGACCTGTGGTTTGTCTCGTGTGCTAAAGCACCTAAAGGCGCTCAAGGAACTCAGATTGTTCGGAGATAACGACGTAGAAAGAAAATTGATAGAAAAAGTAGACGTAAAAGCACACGTTTAATAAAAAAAACGGCAAGATCAAATGAAGGAGTACAACATGCAACAACCTCATGAAAGAAGATGACGCCATGTGTACTTTGACTATGATGTTTACTACAGACGTGACTTTTTTTTTACTCTATCAGATGATAAACTAGATGAAATGAAGCGTAAAGAGGTTAACGCACATAGAAGCTGAAGCTTTATAAACCACACTAAAGATGTAACTCTCTCTCTTTAGCTGATGGACCACAAATCAGCTAATCACAGAAACCACTTCCTTCTTCAGGTCAAAGTACAGAACGCTTAATTCCCTTACTCTCTAAAGAGTTGGACTACTTATTACAGTGATATTTATTCATTTTAAAATTTGTATTGTTTATTTTTGTCCATTTCAGTCTTGCTTTGGGCGGATTGATTGTGTGAAAGGTTCTCTGTGAGCACGTGTTGGACTGTTGAGGTTAACCAATCAGCAGCTCGTCTCCGGGAGGCCGTCCTCACAGGTTAAACTAGCCGAGACACGTCTTTCTCACCTTCTCCCTCCGTCTCCAGGGGCTGACTGGTCCAGTGGGGGACACAGGTGTACCAGGACCTCAGGGACCCCAAGGACTACAGGGCCACAGTGGACGCTCCATCATAGGACCCGCAGTAAGACTAACACACACTCACACTCCCGCTCTCATAGATACTTCGGCTTTCTTCATTTATTTTATTTATTTTATTTATTTTATTTATTTTATTTTATTTATTTTATTTATTTTATTTATTTTATTTATTTTATTTTATTTTATTTATTTTATTTATTTTATTTATTTTATTTATTATTTACATGTTTACTATTCATAGTCATTTTCAGATGTAATTCATATTCTAAATGTGTGAAAAACACAATTTCTTTACAGCGTTGCAGCAGTTTATTTAGTAAACTAGAAATTAACAATATACATACAATCAGGAAAAAAGCTATTATTTTAATCTGCAGGGAGGCCAAGGAGAGCAAGGACAGAAAGGTGAAGCTGGACAACAAGGAGCACAGGTAAGAAAAAACACAACGTGAATCCAACACACTCATTTTCACCTGTTTGCATGTTTGGTTGCATTTTGGTTCAAGATAAATTTCCGGGTCTTTTAATTATGAATCTTCATGGAATCAGACTCATGTTCATAAGACGCCAAATGTGGACGGTCACCTGCAGCTGCTCGCTGCTTCACTTCACAGCATCAGGACCAAACTTAGTCCTACAGAGTTCAGATGCACCGCGTTGATGGCGAGCCGTGACGTAGCTGGTAGAGTTGTATCCTGATGAGGTGAGAAGAGAGCGGATCAACACGCTGGGAGAACGTTGGGCAGACTGATGCTTCACGGAGGTCTGTGGCCTGAAAGGAGTAATTACAGCTCCACAGTAAATTACCACTGATGTGACCTTCTGGAGGCAAATAGTTGTCAGATTGTGAATAATGGTGCCATTTGCAAAAGTTGATTTCTCTTGTTCGAGTCTTTCTGTTCAGTTTGAGGCTCGGCAGCTGGATTTAACCTCAAAGCGTTAAAGGAAGGTTTTCTGCTCCTTTTGACATGTTTTCTGTCAGAGTTGATCCTACAGGAGGCAATGCAACAAAGATATATATATGTATCTATATACATATATGTATATAGATACATATATAAGATATATATATATGTATATAAATAGATATATATACATATATACATACATATATATGTGTATATATATATATATATATATATATCCTACAGGAGGCAATGCAACAAAGATATATATATGTATATATATACATATATGTATATATATATATGTATATAAATACATATATATACATATATACATAGATATATATGTATATATATATATATATATATATATATATATATATATATATATATATATCTACAGGAGGCAATAAAAGATATATATATGTATATATATATACATCTATGTATATATACATATATATATATATATATATATATTATATATTTTTTTTTTACATATATATATATATATATATCCTACAGGAGGCAATGCAACAAAGATTTATATATATATATATATATATATATATGTATATATATATATATATATGTGTATATATTTATGTATATATACACATATATATATCTTTGTTGCATTGCCTGTATATGTGTGTATATATATATATATATAAATACACATGTATATAAATACATATATACATATATACATGTATGTATGTATGTATATATATGTATGTATATATATATACATAATATATATATATATATACACACACATATATATACTGTATATGTACGTATATATATACATATATATGTATATATATACATATGTATGTATATATATATACGTATATATGTATATATATATATATATATGTATATGTATTTATATATACGTGTATATATACGTATATATATACATATACAATATGTATATATATACATATACAATATGTATATATATATATATATATATATATATAAAATGTGTAGAATAGGACTTTAGGTGTGAGTGTGACCTGCAGTGACCTCTGCTCTCCTCTCGGTGTTTCTTAGGGAGTAGCTGGCAGACCTGGAGCTCCAGGCAGAGAAGGACCTGCAGGATCCAGAGTGAGTCCCCTCACGAGCATTACTGTCAACGTGCTCAATAGGGGGCCTCGGGGGTGTCGGGGGGCTCGGGGCCCTCTGGGGTCTCTCGGGTCTCGGGGGTCTGGGGGGTCTCGGGGGCCTCGGGGGTCCGAGACACCTTGATTGACCCGTCAGACCCCCTGAAAGCCTCGATTGCTACTTGTTGAGCGTTCTCTAAAATCATAAGATGATTATTGGTCTTTAAAAGCGTACTAATGCGCAGCAGTGTTCACTATAAATACTGATTACTGTTCACAGTGATACCTCTAATAATACCTCTAATAATACCTCTAATATTACAATTTATTTTATTTCAGACTCATGAGTCCATATAGCAACATACACAAATACAACAACAATATATAAAATACAATACAATACGAGGACACAGGTATAATCATCGCAGTTAAAAAGTCACTCGTGGTTAAAAACATAAGACACTTGTTCCAATGTTTCCAGAAACCAGAAGAAACCTCGTATCACTCAGTGTTGGCTCCGTTAAGACTGTTATAATTACATTTTCTGAGTCATTTAATCGACATTTAAATTTGTATATAAAATTCCTCAACACAGCCTGGAAAGTGGGAACATTACGAGTCACAAACATATGACTTGTCCATCTGGGAAGATGAGCAGGATTCTGAAAGCATCATTAAATGCCACCTGAATCTTTTTCATGTTTGCTTTCCTATAACTGCCCCACAGGTGGGCTTATAGAGAGGAGTACAGTAGCTCTGAGGAGAGCAGTTTTAACATCATCTGTACACATATGAAATTTACGTGCCAGCATATTGGCTCGTGCATAACGTTTGCAGCACTGAGCAGACTCAAGGTATGGTGTGCACTATGATATAAAATCGACAGCAGAAGAAGTACATGTCGTAGTGGTTGTAGGAGAAATGTAGTTAGCGCTGGTAGTAATACTGCAGCTAACACTAGAAATACAGATTATAATACGAACGTAAGAGTTAAAGCTATAATTAATGCTGTTACAGCTGAATGATGAAAACTATCTTAAAATTAAGAAATTAGATATCAGTTTAGTTTTCGATCTAAATCTAGATTTAATTTAATTCTGTTGCACCAAACTTTTTACTTTAAATTATTAAATTTAATTAAAAAGATTTAACTCCTGAGAAAGTTCAGGGACGGACTCGACCCAGTGGAGTTTTATGATGCTGCTGAATTTAATTAATAATAATTAATTTAAGTGGCTTTTTAATGAGCTAGCTGGCAAACAACGTACCGTTTCGTTACCAAATACTGAGCATTTATTTATTTTAATTTGGGTAAGCAAGCATCATATTGATTAATCTCTATTTAATTTAATTTTAAACCTGGATTCACTCGTTTTAAACCTAGTTTTGATAAACTTGAATCTAAGAACTTGGAGCTGATCTCAGATCAAACAAGTCTTTGTTCGTGCAACACAGTTTAGTCTGCAGAGTCCAGTAAGTACTTCACATTGTACTAAGCCTTTACACTTTGTAGTACTATTACACTTTAAATATTACAAGTGGAATCATGTATACTTCACTCTCCAACGACTACTCTTGTATCTACTACTGCAGTAAAGCTAGAAGTAACTCCCACTACTGTACTTCTATCAGCTGTACAAATACTACCAGCGCTAACTATATTCCTACTACAACTACTACGACATGTACTTCTTCTCCCGGCGATGATTTCAGTTTTCAGTTGACACATTTAGAAAATACTTCCCAGTCAAAGAGCTGAGCGACGAAAATACCAGAAGGAGCGTCTTCCTAAGTACTTTGTGTTTTTCTGTCTCCTCCTCAGGGACTTGTGGGCAAAGACGGGCCGCCGGGGAGACCGGGTCCCTCGGGAACCATCGTAAGTGCGTGTTTGACTTAGTGGTTCTCCATCTGGACACCTGAAGGTGGATTTTAATTGGATAATTATGCAGCTTTGTGGGAGGTTTTATTTTTGCTTGAAGTTGAAGAGTAAACACAGAAGGCCGTACGCTGGCTTCTAGTTGATTTTTAACAACGCTACAACGGTAAATCACCTTAAAGCTACGTTTTGCCTCCCGAGCGGTGTGAAGTATTTGTGGAAATATAAATATAATAAATATAAATGTGCGAAGCTTTTGTACTGATTCGTGGGGAAAAAAAGAGACCGTGCACGCCATATATTTACATATTTTAGCGTCTTTATTTAAAGTGGCCGATTAAAAGCCGACTCTTGATTCTGTCTGTGTCTCTTCAGGGGACACCGGGAGCGCCGGGGGCCCAGGGCAACACGGGCCCGTCAGGGAAACAGGGAGAACTGGGACCACCGGTGAGTCCGATACGGCTTCATTTCCACTCGTTCACCACACACACACACACACACACACACACACACACACACACACACACACACACACACACACACACACACACACTGATACCGCTCACCCAACCAAGAAAGACCAACTGACGAGGACCAATCCTCACTTCCTGTCCCGTCAGAAGCAGTCGGTCCCTTCATTCCTTCTCTGAACGCTTTTCAACAGGACGAATAGTTTTGAGGTGATCTTAGTTTCCAAGTTCGTACATCAACGAGGGTTTGGATGAATTAAATATTGGATGCGTGGGGATTTTCTCTTTCAGAAGGCGTGCAGTAAGCGGTTTAATTAAATGGATCCTAAAGGCTCTCCAGATGTTTGTTCACTGTGTTGTAGGATTTGATGAAACGTAGAGTACACGAGAAAACTACTAATTCATCTGTGCTTATTTAATAATTAAAGGGGCTTTAGCTCGGAGCTTTGTTCTACTGCACGAACACGAGACGAGAGACTTCTATTCAGGCGTCACCATGACAGCTTCTACTTCAGTGGGTTCACGTCTGGTTAATAAATACAACTTTTCTTCATCACTCTGAATGCATGAACCGTCATCGCATCATGTTAACGTCCTTCATGACCTCATGATGGGACCTCATGATGGGACCTCATGATGGGACCTCATGATGGGACCTCATGGTGGGACCTCATTGTGAGACCTCATGATGGGACCTCATGGTGGGACCTCATGATGGGACCTCATGGTGGGACCTCATGATGGGACCTCATGGTGGGACCTCATGATGGGACCTCATGATGGGACCTCATGATGGGACCTCATGTTAGGACCTCATTGTGAGACCTCATGATGGGACCTCATGGTGGGACCTCATGATGGGACCTCATGGTGGGACCTCATGATGGGACCTCATGATGGGACCTCATGATGGGACCTCATGGTGGGACCTCATGGTGGGACCTCATGGTGGGACCTCATGATGGGACCTCATGGTGGGACCTCATGGTGGGACCTCATGGTGGGACTTCATGATGGGACAACGCAGGCTTATCTTTTAAGGGGAAGCAACATGAAGCCAGTTGGAATTTGTTAAAATAAAGTTATTTCAGTAACAAGGAACACAAAGGAATAGAAAGCGCAGATTTTTTAAAAACATACCAAACAACAAATTCCAAAGTACACCAAAAAAAACAACTCTGCAAATCTGCATCTCACTAATTGAGCCGATAAGTGAAAACAACAAAAGCAGCAGCCGTGCCCCTAAACAGGATTAAACTGTTTGCAATCAGCAATGCGTCAACTAAACCCCGGTCCCCAGATGATTACAAGAGCCTCGGTTCTGGCTGTTCGGCTCATCACATTTAATACGATCTCCGTGGCGAGCTGTTCAAAGGAAATCACAGCTGCCGCGCCCGACGATGCTCCGGCCAGCTGTGTGACGGATCGGAGGCCGAGCGGAAACCTCGTTCCTTCTGAAAACCCAACCAGGAAGTGGGACGGGCGCGGGGCCACGCAGCCCACATTTGCATACGCGGGAAAAAAAGAACAAAAAAGGTCACACGCGTGGGAGAGTGCCAGCGGCGGCGGTAACGACGTGTTCCTCATCAAGTCGTATTGTTTAAATGTATAAGAAGAGTCTATTCAAGCAGAGTTTAGCTCCCCGCTCTCTGCTTTGGCATTTATTCCCTCATTTAAAGGAAATGCTCACAGACAGTGAATCACGAGTAAAAATGAGATTCAGTGGGAGGTGAAACAAACTGCTGACAAATTACTGCTGAAAAAAAAAATGTTGTCAAGCATGTAATTACTGCTTCGTGGGTGGACTGCAAAGAGCCCTCCTTAACTAATCACCACACTTTTTGTCAATTGCAGGTCTTGATGTGAACTTATCGGAGGAAAATACAGTTCAGCTTTTGGAAAATACAAAAGTTTGAACAGAGATTTTCGGGTTTTTTTTTTTTTTTTTTGTTAAAGACTCAAATGCAGCCTTAAAGAAAAGTTTGTTAAAATTAAAGTGTAATTATAATTTTTTTTACCATCTGTTGTGTTTAACAAACTCAGATTCTGTCTGGTGAAGGAAACACATTTCTCAAACTCTCCACTGAAGGTCGACTTTTAATGTGGCGTTGTCTTATACTTGGACAAAGTAACTTTTACTTAGATAAAGTCTAAATCCAGACTTTGTGAGAAATGTGATTCATATTTGGATTTGTTGAGAGTCTGTATGTGTTTTAGCTGGTTTGTTTGTTAGTTTAAACATTACATATATATGGAAGACCTGAGAGCCTCTTTTAGTTTTATTCTCCTGTGTTCATGACTTAAGAACAGGTGAAGAAAAGGGTTTTGCCAGGATCATCTTTCTACGTTCCTTACATTTAGTTTTTGTGTTGTAATACTCATTTCTTGTAGAACTCATTTTGGCCACAAGAGTATAAACCTTATGTTTGAAATAGGACATAGGTGCTTCTCCTAACGGCAGATTAACACCAATTTTAAATAAATTTCTAACAAAAAGAAAGACACAACAGTAATATTAGATAATTTGCAAAGACACAATATATGTACCTTGTGTTTCGAGTGCATTTATATATTAAAACTCACCTGGAAGAAAACATGGATGCCTTTTAATCCTGTTTAGAACATGAGGTAGTGGCGCACTTCAGCCTCTTCTGGCCGAAATTAGTATTACAACAACAACAACAAACAAACAAACAATTTCACCTAACAAACATTTTCTTTACTGTTTTCAAAGATGAAAACCAGTAGCTTGAATTGATCCTGGCAACACTTCATGTCACCTTGTCCTCAGGTCATCAACACAAAAGAGAAAACTATTTAGATCAGATTTAGAAAATGGGTCAACTGATTTTTATTTTTTGTCTCACTTCCCTTTAATGGCTTCCGTACAGATACGTAAAATCTGCAAATGTCAAACAACACGTCCAAACTATATAATACAACTTGATTCAGTACATTTTACTGCTCAGGTTACACATTAAGGCAAAGTCAACAATAAAAAAACTAAAAGTTGTTAATTGTCAATTTTAAAAGCAAACAATAACCATTGAAATCCACAGTTCTCTCCTCAATATAGCGGTAAGAAAATATGAATCAAAGAGAGTCACTAAAAAGCCGTCAGGAAACCGGAGAAACAAAGTATTCCAGATTTGTAAGCCGTCGTGTCAGAGGTTCAAAAGAAAGAGAATCCTTTCGCTTCATGTTCAGAAATGTACAACGTTCCATAAAATCTGTCTGCGGCGCGTTAAACTTCACTTTGTGTTTTATCCTCGTCTCATTGATTCTCCTCTGTTGCAGGGTCTTCCTGGAGGCAAAGGAGAGAGAGGTGAACGGGTAAGTGGCGCCGTTTATGCAAAGATGGAGATAATAAACGACTAAAGTTATTCTGCTCTTTAACTCGCCGGCGTGGTGGGATTCCTTGTTAACAGAACATGAAGAGGTCTGAGATGTGAACACAAAAAAAAGAATGAATGCTCATTTTCACAACATCCTCGTTTAAAGGTTTATTCAGGTCAAATGTGAAGAAAAGACAAATAAAGTCAATGGAAAGACAAAAATGGAAGCAAACAGGCGGTTATTCACTCCAGGTGACTCAAACTGAGAAGAGAGCGTCCACTCGAGTTTATAATTTCACGAAAACAAGATATTTGACTGCTCTAAATAGAGTTAGGTTAATTTGTTTGTTAAAAATATATCAGGACTCTTTAATTACAGTTCTGGTCTAAATCTAAATCAGTGCTGAAGGGAAGTCTGTAGATACTCGCGATACAAATATGAACAGACGCTCTGCTTGTGTGTCTCCAGGGTGACCTCCAGTCGACATCGTCCGTTCAGGCCATCGCCAGGCAGGTCTGTGAGCAGCTGATTCAGAGTGAGTCCAAACCTTCTGTAGGTTCAGTTTGACCTGAGACCTGGTTTTAGGGTTACGGTTAGAATCTGGTTTGTAGTTATTTTTTGTGTCTCTTTGTAGTCATTTTGTGTCTTTGTGGTAATTCTGTGTCTATTTGTGATATTTTTGTGTCTATTTGTGATATTTTTGTGTCTCTTTGTGATATTTTTGTGTCTCTTTGTAGTCATTTTGTCTCTTTGTGGTAATTGTTTTTCTCTTTGTGGTTGTTGTGTCTCTTTGTGGTTGTTGTGTCTCTTTGTGGTTGTTGTGTCTCTTTGTGGTTGTTTTTTCAGTTGCTGTGAGTCTTAGTGTGTCTATTTGCAGCTGTTCTGCTTCTTTTTGTAGTTGAGTCAGTAACAAACTTCTCCAGTGTAGAAACAAGGTTTATGACACCATAATCCTGAATATTTCATCCGGTGTATCTTTGGAAACACGCCCCCTTTTTTTTCTGTTTTCAGGCCACATGGCACGCTACAACTCCCTCCTGAACCACGTGCCCAGTCCACCGGTGTCCATCCGCACTGTGCCAGGACCCCCAGGAGAGCCGGGCCGACAGGGGACCCCGGGGCCTCAGGGAGAACAGGGACCCTCGGGAAGACCCGGCTTCCCAGGACAGAACGGACAGAACGGGCAGCCTGGAGAGAGAGGTAAAGGGGGACCACATGGACCGAGAAGATGTTGGTACTGAGGAATTAAAACTACCAACATAAGATGCATGATAAGTTACAGCCTTTGTCCGCATGGCGTCTTTTTCTGAACGCCAGAAGTTACATTTTTTTTCAATTGCTCCCAATGGCCGTCGAGAAAAAAGGCGCCGCACTCAGCATCTTCATTTCTGAGCGCTTCAAGTTGAAAATCTCTGAACTTTACAGAAAAGCGCTGGTGACGTCACTTGTAATAAATGGAGGAGAAGCTTGTGTTTGTCTATCCTAAACTTTATGTCGATGACTGAAAAGTTGCTGCAGCAGGTGGAGGCTGTTAGACTGTTGCTGTTGAGTGTTCCTACATCGCCGTACGTCCTCCTCGCTCTGACGTCACGGCTGTCAGATTGATCGATGACGAGCCGATCCTCACGAAGTGTGAAGCGAGCGTCCTCCGCTTGGTGCTCATGGTGAAAAAAAAAACAACGTCAAACAAATCGCCCAAATATATAATACAAAGCAAATGGGCGAACGCGACGACGCTCGTCTGTCATACAGCGGTGGTCAGAGTGGTGATGTCACGGTATTGTTGTCATAGAAACGCTAGCAAAGACGCTTTCCTGTTAAAACACTGTTTTACGTGTGTGTGTGTGTGTGTGTGTGTGTGTGTGTGTGTGTGTGTGTGTGTGTCAATCAGGAGAAAAGGGCGATAAGGGATCTCAAGGTGTTGGAGTCCAAGGCCCCCGAGGACCTCCAGGACCACCCGGTACATTAAGCCCACACTAAGCCCATAACCCACACCATCCACCAGAAGCTCTCCATCCGGTCCCCCAGATGGTTTCTTACTAACTGCCCCTCTCCTCTCAGGTGCCCAGGGGCAGGGCAGAACCGGAAGCCAGGGTCCGTCAGGGCGGCCTGGAAATCCCGGGTCTTCCGGTCGGCCCGGCGTCCCCGGACCCGTCGGCTCCGCTGGGCCCCCGGGCTACTGCGACCAGAACTCCTGCGTGGGCTACAATGTTGGAGGTACGTAGGCTCTTTTAAATGTATACAAGTACAGCAATTATAAGACTAAACTAGTTTGATCGAAAATGATTAATAAGAATATTATTTTACTATATTCTCGCTTTGTTATCGATCATTGAAGAAAACCAAAGCATGGACACCGACATGTCCCGGCCTCGCAGTATAACTGCAGTAATCGTATCGTGTCTACGACAGACTGCACGGCCCTTCACTGTGACTGCTGTGTAATTACTAAGGCTGTCATTAAAGCAACAGAACTTTCAAGGTAATTTAATAATAAATAAATCATAAATTACACACGTAGTCTTCATGCCTCGCTTCTCCCGCATGTAATTATGACACATACCAAGTTAATTATAAAAAATATCAAGAAAAAGAACCCACCAGCTTGTTTAGAACACGTGGGCGTTTGAGCGTGAAAAGCTTTTCGATGCCGAGGTCGTGAGTCTTTCGGAGTGAAGGTTGTCGTTTTAATTCTTTTCACGTTGAAAAGCAGCCGGCGAGTCGAACATGCTGCGTGTCCCCGAAGTCAAAGAGCTCGCGCTCGCTGTATTTTAAGGGTGAAACGCGAAACACCGTCGAAATATACAATCACAGTCGCGGATGCAGAACTCGCCACGTCTGAAATGCACGAGGAGTTAAATTCAATGCGATTTAATATTTAATTTGGTTAAAGTTTGAGTTGTTCCTGAAACGTTCCTTAAAGGGGGTCGCTTCACCCAAACCATCAAACAGATGAAGCTGTAAACATTTCTGAGAATGAATAAAACCTGACTTATACATTTGTTTGTTTCATTGGGTCTCAAATCCTCAAAAAATACGATTAAAACAATCTCACCAAGTGGGAAAAATCAGTTTATTGTGATTTGGGTGAATCGGCCCTTTAAGCTGCATGTTTCTACTGCAAACATCCGACAGTAGGAACTACGTGATGACCAACTCACTGACTGAATTCTGCATCTTTACACTCTATGACTTGACTTGTCGGTGAAATCCCTCTGGGTGTAATGGGTTCAGTGTAAAGATGCTGCATGGAGGGTTTTCTTATTCATATACACACGTCACTTTTAAATACCCCAGAACAGCTTTTGTATCTGCTACGTGTTAATTTGCTCTCCAGCGTCCAGACGAGGGACATTTTCTCAGCTTTTCGCCGGAAAAGACGCAGAACTTTCATCCCAAACACAAATAAGCAGATTTGAGTTTTTAACCCTTGTGCCTCTGAAGTCTTTAGAGTTATGATTCCCAAAGACATGAAATACATTTCATCCATAATCTTTTATTTAACATTTATACCTGCAGATCACCTTTAAGCCACACAAGGGAACCTGTATTGTTCTGATAATTGCACGTACATTGATTTACATTACACTGAGTCCAGCATAAAAGGCTTGAGTTCATTCTGTTTGTTTAACTGATGAGAGGAAATGAAAAGAATGAGACATTCTGTTAACTCCACCTGAATGCATTTATTTAGTCACATTTATAAAGTATTTAACATGTGTATATGTTTTCAATAACATGCAAAAAAGCTGGTTTACCTGTTAATCTGGAAATGGCAGTAAAAAGGAATTCACCCACAAATTCGCTCCTCTCTCAATTTACAGATAATGCCTGTTTTTTGGGGGCTTTTTAAAAAGTGCGTCGCCCCCAAAAAACACTGCTCTAGAGCACAAAAAGGTCTCGGACAAAAATAAACGCCATAAAAGTATAAATTATCATTTTCCACTTCGACTGAGTATCATAACTACTAAATATTAATTTATCTCCAGAATAATTTAAACCCTCTAAATGTGTGTTGTTTACATAATGCCACTGCCAATTTTTAATGGGAAAAAACCCACAAAAATATATAATTGTATTATTATTTTACTCCATTATACAGCAGTGATGCCCCTAGTGGACACCAGGAGAATAACACATATTTATCCCACAGAGCAAATATGAATCTGGTGGAAAATTGTACAATTCTGAATCCAGGGCTCGAGATCAAGTAATCTGATTATAATAGAATGATTGATTTTACGCTGTAATGGATCAATCATTGTGGTTTTAATGGGTTTAAATGGGGACATTTTAGTCCTTAAGGGTCTGATTGATACAAGAGTATTTTAGGAACTGAGGTTGAACTTCCAAAATTGGACAAAAAGACTCCCAATATGTATTCCATAAGCATTAACACAAACAAAATGCCCCAAATGTCCCTGGTGATGCACAAGGGTTAAACACCTCAACTATATTGATATATATTGAACTTTATGAGTCATTCTGACGGTTGTATACCTAAAGAAAACCCAGCATGAGTCATCTTTACCCGTCAAATGCATGATTGTGTTCACCCTTAATGAGCGTTGAGGTTAAAGGTCACACAGCTTAAGCTGCTGTACAGCTCGCAGCCTGCAGGGCCGTCATGTGAGTACCGTCTGCATGCTCTAATCTTTCCTCTGTGTGTGTGTGTCTGTGTGTGTGTGTGTGTGTGTGTGTGTGTGTGTGTGTGTGTGTCTGTCCGTCCGTCCGTCCGTCCGTCCGTCCGTCCTTACATCTTCTGAACCCTCAGCTCAGTACTTCAGTGACAACTGATGTTTTTATCTTTATCTGCTGCGGAGGCTGGAGGTGATGTCACTGCATCAGCTGACCTGCTTCAGCTTGACTCTCTCTCTACAGACACACGATGCAATATACAGGACCACCTTAAAAAGTCAAATATAAAACAGTTATAAAGTGGTTTACAGGTGATTTTTTTTTTTTATTAAACAAATCGTGCTTGTTTCTTTTGTCGGCCGTTCTCATCTCAGTTCTTTCTTTTTTAAAGATAAACTATAATCTTAAATGATAAACCCGGTCTTATTGTATATTTTTTTCCGTCTCTCAACGCTCTCATTCATGCATTCGTATTTATTATTTGAGTCTTTTCGTGGGATTTGTTGGGGATAAGAAAACCACAGAGGAGCACCAGACGTATTCTTTAATCTTCCCAGACGATGTCCTGTGAACTCGCACTGATACGATCATCCTCTCCTGACTCTTTCTTCTAGATTATGATCATCCAGCGCCTCTATTTTAAACCACATGCTTCACTGACTCAATAAAAACTCTTTAAAGGTCCAAAGAATTAATCTGCACGACAACTCAATCGAAATGTTGCGCGTTGTTCTAACCTAGATACCTTTAATTTGAAAAATACCACTTGAAGACTTTTAACTGTGACAATTTGAATGTGAATTAATTCCAATATGTATTATGGCCATTGAAGGTAAACAAATTGTAATTACAGAGCCAGGGCAGGGGGTAATATTCCCAGAAAAAAAGCAAATTTACAAAAACAAAAAACCCAAATTTATGAGAAAAAAACTTTAAGTAAGGGACTATTAAGTCATACATTTATCAAGGAGCCACGTCGCTTCACTTTGCAAGAATGGATTAATTAATTCCCCTTAATGCTGACAGTATCAGCATTTATCGTAATTAATTCTCATGTCAGAAACGTTGTACGTTTTATTTTTGTCAATGGGCAAGTATATGACTTGATTATCCCCCTCCTCCAGCTACGTCATTTTAAAATAATTTTTACCTACAATGGCCCCAAATACATCTTCATAATTAATAAATAACAAATCTAATAATTGCCTGGTGAAACTTAGAGACATTTAGACAAAATTAATCTCACAATAAACGAGAACCTTTTTCTTTATTTTCAACATTTAGTTTGCAGTTGTGAATCCTAAATGTATCCTTCCCTCTAACTCTGCTTTCAATCCCTAACCCTGACTCGGTAACCCTTGGTAACTCTTGGTAACCCTTGGTAACTCTTGGTAACCTTTGGTAACTCGTGGTAACCCTTGGTAACCCTTGGTAACTCTTGGTAACTCTTGGTAACCCTTGGTAACTCTTGGTAACCCTTGGTAACTCTTGGTAACTCTTGGTAACCCTTGTTAACCCTTGTTAACCCTTGGTAACCCTTGGTAACTCTTGGTAACCCTTGTTAACCCTTGTTAACCCTTGGTAACCCTTGGTAACTCTTGGTAACCCTTGTTAACCCTTGTTAACCCTTGGTAACCCTTGGTAACTCTTGGTAACCCTTGTTAACCCTTGTTAACCCTTGGTAACCCTTGGTAACTCTTGGTAACCCTTGTTAACCCTTGTTAACCCTTGGTAACCCTTGGTAACTCTTGGTAACCCTTGTTAACCCTTGTTAACCCTTGGTAACCCTTGGTAACTCTTGGTAACCCTTGTTTTGTTTTGTAACCCTTGGTAACTCTTGGTAACCCTTGTACCCTTGTCTGTGTCTTTCGCTCCTTCCCTCTCATCCCGCCCTTCTTCCTGTCTCACTGACCCAATCAAAACCCCAACGAACCGATTCAAAACGTTGCTTCCTGTGGTGGCGGTGGTCGGCCATCTTTGTTTTGGGCTCTCACTGACTTTCTGCCTGTCTGACTGGCGTGCTGGCTGCCTTGCTGCCTGGTTGGTTGGCATCGCAGAGGATGAGGATGTCACTGACCGCGGCGCTGTCCCCGCAGTCCAACTGCCGCCCAACGTCTTCCAGAACTACGGCGAGGCCGAGGAGGACGACCCCTACCGCTACTACGAGCCCAACTACCCGGCCCCGCGGCCCGTGGCGCCCGACGACCCGGCACTCGCACAGGACGACGCCGACCTGAGGTACCCCGGCGTGCATCGCATCTCCCGGAGCCCGAAGGGAGAGGAAGGAGGAGACGAGCCGAAGAGGAGACTAAAGAGAGGAGCGAAGACGCCGCCTGGACTAAGTAAATGAGAGGAGGCAATCGGAGGCTGCTCGCTGCTTCTGATTGGGCGGTTTGGAGTTACGAACTAATCAACAAGTGCCTGATGTCGAGGATTTCTTATGGACATTGTAGAGGGGACGGGGTGGGGGTTTATCAGGTTGGGACTATTTGAACTCATCTATGCTTTTGAATTAACTTCAAGAAAACACGTTTGATTTGTTTTTGATGTCTTTGTCCCAGTAAGTCGTCTCCAAATGGAGTCGGCTTAACGTGGTTTTGTATGTCACGGTCCCGCGGCCTCTCTCTCCGTGAACAGGTTTGTCATCGGGTCGATTGGAGAAAAGAAGCCTGTCCTGTTTTCAGCTTTGTCTTTTACCTGGTTGGTTAAGTGCCTCCTGATCATCCCGCTAGAAGATTCTGAAAGAAAAGTCAAAATGCAGAAATGCAAACGCTGCAACCCAAGCATTTATACACAGAGACGCATGCAGGTTACAGCGGACTAACAAGCAGCGTCGTCACTCTTTATGTCTTTATATATATATATATATATATTTACTTTTACTTTAAATTGTATGACTGCAGAGCTAACATCATGACAAATAAAAAAGGTTCAACGTTTGGATTTTATGCATCGATGAAAAATGTTAAAGCTGTGCATCGAAATCACTCACGGTACGATTAACTGGTAACTCCAGTTTTTAAATGATTTTTTATGTATCTGTCAGGGACGATAAAGAAATAATGATGAATTTAAAGTAAAAAGTGATTTTGTTTTTTGTACAAGATTTAGCGGCAAGCTACACATTTGTACAATTTAATAAATACTAATCTGACATACAATTAAATTCCAAACACAACACAAATAAGTAATTGTTTTTGTTTACTAAATGCTGAAATTATAAAGTCACACACTTAATAATACAACCGAGGTAACGTCACCTCAAGCCACCGGCTGTAAATATAAAGATTATGCTCTCTCTCCGTGAACAAACAAAATAATGCGATTTTATGCAGATGATGCAGTAGAAAACATCCACCAATTTTTGACCAAACAGGAAGTGATTGCACCTGGTCTGCGGTAACTAAAACATTTCTAGCCTAACGCTGCGTCTTAATAATGAATTCTTTAATGTGTTTCTTTTCCCTCCATGTGTTGGTTTTAAAGGCTCCTAAACTCTTTAACCAAGAAGTTTCCATCTTCACCACAAAAATACAAAAACGTTTATTTATGTCAAGTTCTGCATGTTTTTGTTTTCTATTCATCATGTGATGTGATGTTTTTAATCTCATAGAGCCAGAGACACATTTTACTGTCACATATAAGGATTTTTTTGTTTTGTTATTGTTACAGTATTAAGCTCAGACTGATGTTGCTCTGTATTTGAGAAGGTTGATGAAAAGAAATATGTTGTAAAAACAATAACAGCTGATTATTATACAGAGTTATTATATTTCTGAGTAAATGTATTTTGTTTCATGTGTCAGGTTTCTGGTGTTGTCGATGGAGAGACGATTAAACAGAGATTAGGAGTGAAAAATGAATTTTATATTTCTTTTTGGTTTTGTTGTTTGATTGATCTTCCTCCATTTGTAACTAATTTTAGTTGAACTGGACGACATCTGTTCCAGACGAAACTCTTTGTTATGCAGAAAGTGGAGACTAATCAGACTACAGTAACGTAATGGAATGAAACAAATTCATACGTTTCATTACTTTCATGATCAGTTATATAAAGAGTCCAGCTATAGAAATAATTTGCCAAATATTCAAGCACATTTGAAAGTTGTCCAAAGATCTTTGAAATCTTTCACCTTCGGGTCAAAAAAACTGGACGAGTCAAGGAAGTAATTTATTTTTTACTTGGTATTGATTTTCTCAAAACAATAAAACTCAAGTACAACCGTCGTTGTTGTCGTCTGTTTGGTGTTGAACTGTGTTGCCGTCGCTCAGTGGGCGGAGCGACTCGACTCTAATTAAACCGGAGCCGAGCAGGAAGACGAACACCGGAGCCTTGGTGGAGCCGCATGAAGCTGATTGGAAAGCAGCAGGCGAGCGGCAGCACGGAATCCACCAACAGCACGGCTCTGAACCGGGAGTCAGACCGGGTCGTAGACGCAGCTGAGTTTAAACCTGAACGACTGTTATCGTCAACAAGAACCTTCCTGTCATCCAATCTGACACTTTCTCCTGTAAAACAAGCTTTGAGCCAAAGCCATTTAAAATAAGTTTATTAAACAGTCTGGCTAACAACCATAGGCCGTATATAAGAAGTAGACGTCACTCATTGGTTTTGAATGTAGCCATCTTGGCTTTGTGGACATCGCCATCTTGGTTTTTGACATTTGCCATCTTGGTTGTTGCTTGTCGCCATCTTGGTTTTTGGACGTCGCCATCTTTGTTACTGCAGTCGCCATATTGATATTTTGGCAGTCTCCATCTTGTTTCTTTTGGAACAAGTGAATGGAAGTGACCAGCGAAGGGTCACTTGCAAGAATCATGCAAGAACATCTTTTTTTTATCAAATATGCTGCTACATTTGGAGACGATAAGAGATTGAGAAGATGTTTCTTGTGGGTCACGGTGGTCTGAACAGATGAGCTTTGCACCAAAACCTCAAAAAGGATCTGCTTGTGACAGAAAAAAGGGTTTAAAATGAAGAGCGGAATCTGATTAAACTGCTTCTATTGGTATTGGTATTTAAATATGCCTTAAATGATAATTTTAAACATCAATCTTACATTAATCATAAAAAATTAAATCATGAGCTTGGAGGAGAGGAGAGGAAAAGAAGCGCTTCTCTTAATACATATTTCTTTAGACTACATTTCCCATCAGTTACTACCATTTGTGACACTTCTTGTGTGTGTGTGTGTGTGTGTGTGTGTGTGTGTGTGTGTGTGTGTGTGTGTGTGTGTGTGCGCGCGTGCCTGCCTGCCTCCTGCTGTCGAGCTCAGCGGGTTGAGGAGCCTCTCGGGTGTAAATATGATCTGAAGTGTAGATGAGAGTGATTAATTATTCACGTTTACAGAGTGAGACACCGGCCGGGAAATCAATTATCTCCTGCGTCACCACGGAAACGCCCAAGCTGCTTTCATCCCTCTCTGTGCGAGGACGGCCTGCAGCTGCATTAGTGACATTTCAGTCATGAGTTGAAAGTTGTTGTTGTTTTTATTCCTACAGATATTTACTTTACATCCTGGTTTTCATTTTTGTTGCTTTGAACATTTTTAAAAACATTTTACTCTTCGATTGAGATCTTTTCGATGGACCGCAAAGCAGATTTCCTTTTCACACTGTTTGTTATAATATAAATATTAAAGTTAAAGTTGTTTTATTATTTATATTTTTGTTAAACAACTCTCTTTTTATTTAATTTTCTTAAAGGAGGGTATGGCTGAAGCTCTGAGAGTCTGATCTCAATAGTTTCTCTTCTGTATTTATGACTTAGGAACCAGCAACATAAAGGTTATGCCAGGTTAATCTTTCAAATTGAGTTTTTTTTATCTTTCATCTGTGAAACATGGGGAGGTGGATGGGCCAACCGAACTGTTCGCTCCCCGTTTCAAACGAGAAGAACACGTTGACTTATTAGTCACGTAACTTCCTAACTTATATTAACCCTAACCCACAATCTATTCCTAAACCTGACGACGTAGTTGTGTTGCCTAAACCTAAATGAGTTGTTTCCTGTGAAGATGGACCTTTATTTTGAAAAGACAGATTTTCGAGGAAAACGCATAAAAATGAGGAGTAACTTTTCGTGAGACATTGTTCGAACGGTTGTACGAGGATACGCTGTTTTCCAAAGGGTTTGTTGTTGTAATACTCATATCCGCCACAAGAGGCTGAAGTGTGCCACTGCCTCAGGAACTAAATGGGACTAAAATCATTCATTTCCTCACCTGGAAGGAAACACAACTAGATTTCTCCGTTGGGTTCGATCTGATCTGCTCAAACACGATGAACGTTATTTAACTTCACCAGATGAATGAGATAAGTGAATGATGAATTAATTGGAGGAAACGTGTTTGAAATGAGGCTCAATACACCCAGGATGCTCTTGAAACTAAAGATATCTGGACGGGGAATTTTATGGTTCAAGAGGCTAAAAGAAAAGTGATGGAGGAAGACGATGTAATTAGAGGAAGAGGATTTAGGGGCAACGCATGATCATTAATTCATTAGTCCACCGAGGACGACGGTCAGTGGTTAAAGGAGGACTTCCCCCTCGGGCGAAACAAAACTCCCTGCAGCTCCTCAGCGCGTCGTCTCCTGATCAGAATCAGAGTTGAAACCAGCGTTTGAAGTCAGAGTTCATGTTCGGACTCCTAAACCGTGAGTCATAAGTCACAGAGACGCCGAATGAATCCGGGAACATAAAATAAATGAAAAGTCATTTTTCTCAGCTTCACCTTCTCTTTAATTCTCTCTCTTACTTTTGATTCAATACGTATTTTGTTATTATTCTGCAGCAAAGAACATTGTGGATAAAAACTGATCAAAAGAAACACACCGACGCTCCTCTTCCCTCCTTTTGTCTCTTTTCATCTCCGTGATTTGAGTTCAGAAAGCAGGTTTTATTTTTTACTTCCTGTTCTGTCAAACTTAAAAAGTTCCTTTATATCCGTTAAATATGTCAAATATTGTCAGTATAGTATTTCACATTTTCGCCCCTGATGTGTAGAGACCTTAGGGCATGTAAACATGTTGTAGTGGAAACTCTAAAAACCTGAAAATGAGCACGACGTGTCTCCTTTAACGTGACCACGAAGAGCCAGTTGGCATGGAAACGAGGAGGAAATTAAGGAGGAATTAATAAACTTTAATCCTGACACGATCAACAACAAACAACATCATATTTTGTTGTTTTTTTTATCCGTCCAACGGATCCAACTCCAACCCTCCATCAGTGTTAAAGAGTCTGAGGCTCCTACAGTGTGTGTAGTTCAGGGGGCGTGGGAGTGTTCGGTGTTTCCACACAGGGGCGATGCAGACAACTTTAGATAGGACAGTTATAATCTGGTTTGTGGGGAGGACACTGGCGGCGGCCCGTCATCATCACAAGAGCTCAGCGTGGTTGAACACAGTAATCACAGCTCTCAGCGCTGATGAGGTTGATTGCAATGAGCTCTACAGTTAAATTACAGCGCGGGCGGGAGACGTCGGATCTTTGTTGGGTTTTATTGGAGTCGCACAACAAACGGAGAGCCGGAGGAAGAAATCTGGAAAACGATCTGTGCACATTTATGTCGTCTCTCTTCTCTTTGCAGTGACCTTTGACCTTTTTCCCTTTTGATCTTTTTCTTTATTAACAGAGATGAACAAAAAGGTCTCGACTCAACGTGCATCTCTGTTTCTACACCGACTAAATGCTGCCCTCATGTGGTGAAGGTGACGAACAACACGTAACTGAAATCTATAAACGTCTTGTCATGGTTTTATTTTTATAGTATTCAAATGAATTAACTGTCTAAATCAAATCTGATCAAACTTCTTTTAGTCCTGAGTGTGTAGATAAAGAGGAACACCTTCACCTGCAGTGGTGTAACACCTCAGTGATGTACAAGTGTACTCGGTGCACTGTGACATCACTGTCGGGCGTTTCGACTGAGCACACCTCTACGATGGCGTCTTAGGAACACTGTAGGTTAAAAAAAGAAAGGTGGGTAATATTTCTAGAACAATGTACAAGATTAAAGTCGTAAATTTACCAGAAAAAAAAAACCTTTTTCTTTTGTTTGTTTTGTTGTTGCTGTCAAAGAACCACATGGCTTCGCTTTGTAAGGTTGACTCGATCGTGATTGCTCTGAAAGTGAAGGTCCTGAAAAGATACATATTTTTTTCTAATGCTGACGTCGCTATATGCATCATACTTTATCCTCGTGTTAGACCTGTTGTGTGTTTTATTTGACAAATTAGTTATTAGATGAAGCCTCTGAGCGAGGAGAAGGTCCTGAAAGATACATAAACACTTTCTTTCATGTTCTTTCTCTTTTATAATTCATATATTTTGCACTTGAGGCAACCTTGCAAAAAGAAGCGATGTCTTTCCTCAAAAAAAAAGAAAATATATATATAAAATTATAATTTTTTTTTATTTCCCTCAGGAAATTTCGTGACTATAATCTCAGATTTTTTTCTTTCAAATTTACGATCTCAGACAATATTGAATATTAAACATATTTAACATGCCCCCCCTCCCACGGCTCCATATTGATTAATTTTTTTAATATGCCGTCGTACACTTCTGAGGTGAAACAGACTTAAAACTTTTAATCTGACGCGGCAGAGAAACGTTGATTTTCAGTTGGTACTAACTAAAGTGCACACTCATAGGTATCTATGTACCTATCGGTAAATCACAACAACTATCATCCTGTTTATTACAGAACACAACCCAACAAGTCGCATTGTCACCGAAAATATGACCAAATCAGGTATAATTATCATAAACGTATATAAATGCATGTATTTATAAGAAGAGGGATTTATTGTATTATGAAGTGACGTGAATCTTTAGTGTGTTCTGGATGTCTTCTGTACGTCACAAAGTCCTGAACATCCGGCGAGCAGTCGACTAAATGAATGTGACTTCTGAATATTTACAACCGGAGAGAAATCTCCTCTAAGCCGACACATGCGGTTCACATTTTGGGTCCAAATCTAGCAAATCAAATTGGATTAGATCTGAATCACAGTGACATAAAACTCATGTGACTTCAAGCTGACGAATAAATAAACGTGGTGTCATGTGAACTTAAGGTTTAAAACAGACATTTGATGGTTTAGAAGAAAGACTTTTATATATTACATTATGATGCTATTATGAGGAGGAGAGGTTCAGAGCCACAATATGTTCTTTTGGAAACAACTTTGGAGAAAACAATCTCAACTCAAGGTCCATTCAAGGAGCTTTCTATCCCGTCCCTTGAGGGACTTCTTGTCCATGCTGGTCAAAGTCCACAAAGAGAAGCTCCTTAGAATTATTTTTTTTTTTTAAGCAAACTGCATCTCCTGATGAAGATCATGTGATACGAGTGAAAGCTCCAGAACAGCTGCTAAATAGACATTGAGGTGAGATTGTTTTGTGGATTTCTAATATTACATTGTATTCCACAAAAGACATTTAAATCATTGAGAAAACTGCCACCATGTGTTTGTCTTCCTAATTTCAGAATATATATATATATATATATATATATATATATGTACAGTAGTTTACAACAAGAAACACATTGTTTTTTTTTATTTGTTTACATTGTGCCTTGAATTACATATATGATGTTTGTCTATTTAAAAGATAATTTTTCACATCATGACAGTTGCAGTTTGTCGTAAAACTTTTGAAATATAAGGGCCCTCTGTAGGGCATTCAGTGGAGAAAACTCAATGTAGGGCCCTCAAGGGGGGCTTTCAGTGGAGGAAACACGTAAGACCCAAACGTTGTGTAAGTCACATCTTGCTGAAGCCGATGTCGGGTCACACTGGACCGAAAGTGTCACCAAGCACCATGAACTTCATAGAAGTACTGCCAACGTGTTAACCACATTGGCTGTTCACACAGGCAATAGTTTCAGCATCTGGTCTATTTCCTCTGTGTACCGCGAGTGAATCATCTTGAATATGAACCCACTGATAATCTGATATAAATTATATAAATGATCTCATTCTGTTAATTGATGAAATATGCATTTCACGCTTTCAACTTTCCTCCCCTCCTCTCCCTGCTGTTCTCGCTGAGTTTCATCTTCAACGATTCCCCTCCCACATTTTTAAATTTAAAAATCCACCCACTCTATTTATTAGAAAATAGCCTATTGTCACTGCTGTTTGTGATTTAGTTTGTTTAAATTACTTAGTTATTCCACATATTAGTCAGTTGTGTCTAAACAGACAGACACGGTGACAATGAGACGGATAGAGATTATCTAACCCCAGACTGTATATAAGAAGTGGATGAAGTCATCGTGACATCACTCGTTGGTTTGTGGACCGATGTCATGAAGCCTTGAGTTCAGCAATTTTTGACAAATATCACCAACACACTTTCTGTCAATAAAAACAATAGTTTAGTTATGAATTTATTTCCAAAATTCTCAAACTTTTTGCTCTGTTTTCGGTCTCCACCAACGCCTCTTTATCTGCTAAATGCTCCACCAGCTACTCTCTCATGCTGGTCAAAGTCTACGTTGAGAAGGTCCTTAGAAAAATGTTTTAAAACAAATTTCATCCGCTGATGAAGATCATGTGACATGACTGAAAGCTCCAGAGCTGCTGCTAAATAGACGATGTTCACCAGCTAGTCTCCAACTGTGTCTGAGTGCTGTTTGCTACTAAATAGGTAGTGTACAGTGGCTTTTTACCACTTTTATTGTGAAAAACGCTGCTATGAGAGCAGTTACAGAGAACCTGAACAGTAAGTGTTGCGATTAAAATATTGATAAAAGACGCGTGGTCATCCTCAAATCTCAGCAAGGACGTTGGTGAGTGGAATCAGGAATGATGGGACACAATTATGAAGATTTCCCTTCAAAGACGGGAGTGAGTTATGAGATTTCACAGCCAGCCAGCCTCCCACAGATCCCCCGTCTCTCGCCTCCGTGTACCGATACTGTGGCTTTATAAAACACTCGTCTGTGTGTAAATGAGCCCAAAAGGTTTAAGTTGGATGTTAATATGCAGAGCAGGTGAAGCAGCTCAGCGTCTCCTCTGAATCTGAATAAACACAAAAACAGAGCCGAGGCAGCCGAGCAGAAACTCCCTCACACACAAGAAGGTTGTGTGTAAACAAGTCGGGACGTTCGACCTCGCAACATCTGACTCTACACACACGATGAATTAAAAGTGACGGGTCGCTGATGTTTGTGTCCCGACAGCGCGGCGCTGTTGTCCTCTTACCTGTGATGAATAAACTATCACCAGAGTGAGGCTGGGGACTTACTAATGAGCACCGGAGAAGAAAAAGAGCCAAGCAGGTGACTCAGCTGAAAACCTGCTTCATCTTAGATCCCAGGGCGGGTTTAGGGAACCAGGAACCAAGTGGACTCGAGAAGACTCGCATGATAATGAGAAAGCATGGGTAATCTATGCAGTGAAAGTTGTTCCCAGATTTATAAAACATCCCTCGAAAAGGTTTTGACTCTCTGGCCGAGACACAAAGGTCCAGAGCAGAGGCTCATAGCCTCCACGTATATGAACAACTCTTCCCCGTGAAGACACTGGCACAATTAGTGCCGTCTTTTGTGGTGGTGCTGATGGAAAATGATGAAAAACCACACACATACGCCAGTGTTTTCCTTTGTGACATGCAGATTGCAAAACAACATTATTCAGATCAGCCTAATCTCCAAATATTTAATGAAAAATATGAGCTGAAAGATTGCTTCATGTCTGCTGAATACAGATGATCACAACATGTTTGAAGGTGTGGTTCTAACATCTATTCGCACTTTGATTCATAATTAAATCGTTTAAATCTAGACATTCATAGTCCCCAGAGAATAAAACCTACAACCTGAGTTTGGTAATCACCTGACTTTTCATCTAGCAGTGTCAAGATATCCCTTTAACACTGACCTAATTCCCATCAGCCCCCACTATACTTTGATTTTAACGCCAACGTAGCATGCTGACATTAACGTTAACGACAGTTTCAAGTCTCAAGAGGAGACGGGGAGGGATCCAAGTGGAGAAAACACAATGCGGTGCCCGTCCTGTGGAGAAAGGGCAATCTAGGGTGCCCTCCCTGTGGAATAATTGTGATGCAGGGCCTTCTAGGGTGCCTTTTTTTGCGGAGAAAACTCGATGCAGGGCCCTTCCAATGGAGAAAACGCATGGCGGTGTCCTCTAGGGGGCCCTTCGTGTGAACAAAAGGCAATGCAGGGCCCTCCCAGTGGAGAAAACGTGATGCAGCCCCCTCTAGGATGCCGTTCCAGTGGAGAAAGCTCAATGCATGGCCCTCCAGGGGGCCCTTCCATTGGAAACAAAGTGATGCATGGCCCCCTAGGGGGCCCTAGGAAGCACCTACACTTGAAATATGGTCCGACATGTCCTTGGACTTAGTTTGATTCTGGCATACTGTTCACCTAAGTCTTTTAATCCAAATATCAGGATAAGCCAATTTTTTAAGCACTTAAGCGTACTCTACAATGACACATTCTAATGTATGTAAGTACAATACTTGAATAAATACACTAACTCTAGTTACTTTTCATCGTTGGATATGAGTAGCAGTGTAAACCATCTGAACTGTCAATAGTCAGATTATCACAGTAGTCTTGTTCTAAAGCTGCCATCAGGACACAAAGTGAGTCATGAGAGCTCGACGTCAGCTGGTGACATTGTTGCTGAGTCACTTCTATTGATCAGCAACCGTATCAACTCCCCGGTGATGTATTTGTTTAAAATGTTTGCTGATGTCACACACAGTGCAGCCTGTTAGTATTTAGACTGCGACACATTTTCTATTGATCAGTCTGTGTACTCCAGCGTGTCGGAGCGACAGCCCTGATGGTGTTTATTAGATGATAAAGCCCTCTCTATGATGTATATACATATTTTAAGGGCTTTTTTCTGCCATGATGCAAAAAACTATCACCTTCCTGTTTGGCCATGTCAGCAGATATTTCTCCTTACGTTTTAATTTATCGTGATTTCTTGCGTTTTATTATGCATCATTATTATTATGTGTCATTATAAACCCTGTCTTCAAACCGTATTGTTTTTATGGCACAATAAACTAAATTCCAACGAGAGCAGTTGTTTGTTAAACCTCCCTGTTTTAATGTTGCGGATGCAGCTCCTCACAACTAAACCCATAAGAGAGCCGCCCACAGCCTCGCGGCACAGTGTGCTAAACTGTGACACCAAATAATGACTTTTGTTTTTTTGCCTTTTCAGGCGGCTTCATTTGATTCATTGCGGGAGGGAGGAGGCCGGTGGCTGCAAGGCGCTCCTGTCACGGGACAAGAAAGAAAAAACACAGGGTTTCAGCGTGTTGTGCTGTTTTCTCCTTTTCCCTTCGCAATCTGAAAGTTACATTTGAGTCGTACGACCGCTGTGTGATTAAAAACCTGATAAAAGCCTCCTTTGTATTTCTGATATCCCTTTTTATTATGTCTCTTTTTACAGAGATATGATTTTTTTTTTTTTGTCGAAGCACAATAATATGCAAATCTCTCCCACTGTGTGTCACATTTTCCTGTTTTTGTGGTAGACTGCACAATTGAAATGGGCACCTGATTAATGAGTGAATGTGAATAAAAACTAAATGAAAGATTCCTGTGGTTTGATTCTGCTGAGTTTTTGTTTCTGATTCTGTTTTTCAAAGTTCTGGGCCAACAAAGAGAACTTTTCTCAGGTCGCTTAGTGTGTGAGACGTCACGGCTTGAAATAAAGAAAGACTTCTGAATGGACCTACGGGCGAAGGGGGTCAGGGGCCCTATGTTTGGAGTATTAATATTTCCTTTTAAAAGTCAATCTGCAAAGAGACACCAAACCACTACAATGACATATGACATGCAAAACCACTACTAAGAGATACAAAACAACCACAAAGACGTAAACAACCACTACGACACTCAAACTGACTGAAGCAAAAGAATCTTTGCACCCTTTGAGTCTGGGTGTCCTGCTTCTATGTAGGAAGGTTGTGTGGCCTTTCACATGTCTGTGCCCAATCGTCCTACAATCTGTTCATGCATATCCTTGTTTTGTTGTTTTTATTGCTATTGCTTGTTGTTATTAAAGTACAGTCCACTTTTCTCTTCTTTTCTTCTCACTTTGTTGGATTTTGCACGAGGCTACGGAGCTTTCTCATCTGCAGAACATTTGTGACGCTGACGCCTCTCGATTACTTTTTTAAAGATGATTTTTAAGCTTTGAGCTGTTCAGTTTGTAACTTTTGTTGCTAAGCAATGTTGGCCAAAACTCTGCTTATTGGCTAGAGCCGGCACTTTTGCCTGGCAACATTACCTGCTTGTGTATTCTGGAGACACTGGCAAGAGCTTCCAGTTGCAGACGACTCTTCTGCGGAGACGGCTCCGGCTGTGGCGTCGCTTCTGTTTCCAAGGCTCTGTCTTGTTTCCCCTCAGCTTCTCAGGTGTGTTTTGTGACGCTATGAAATTAGCTGTTTATTAATAAGCTTCTTTTTTATTTCTTTTACCAGAGTGTATTTGACTTTGAATAAACTCCTGACTGACAGACGGTCGCAGGCCTCCGGTTCAGAGGACGGACACCTGCTGCAGAATTAATAAGGAAGATAGCTGATATTTTAACATGTTTTAGAGGGTAGATGTCACTTTAGCACACGTCGAGATGCGACTCGTTCACACCAGATCATCTGGAACCGCGTGGGGAGCTGCCTGGTCTGCAGCTGAACGCTCAAGATTCAATATATTCCTCCATAAAAACATGGAAAATCATAAAATCCCCTCTTAGTTAACAAAAAACACATAATAAAATAAATAAAAATAAAAATAAAAATATCATAAATACATGTAATCTTTATTATCTTTATCTTCCTTGAGCAAGACACTAAATCAAATCAGTCAAACTTATATTTTGTACAAATTCGAGCAACTCAAAGTGAATGACGAGCTGATAATAAAGACAGCAGAAATGTAAACAGTTAAACTATTTGAGATTATTGCACACAGGAATTAATAATGAAACTAATAACATATTAAAATAACTGTAAATAATGACAAATAAAACATATAGGATGGAATAAAACAAAAAAATCAGCTTTAAAGATGACCTGACCTTGTGGAGGAAAGAAAATATTGATTAATTATTAGAATTCATCATAGAAATTCATATGTTCTTGTTTAAAACAGTCACATTGTAAAAGATTTTAATCAGCATTTTAAAAAAAAAACAATATGTTTAAGTGACTCAGGATGAATAGGAGCTGGTTTCCGCTCATCTCCACAGAGGTCAAAGGTTATTGATTCTTAAAAAAAAGGCCTTGAGAGCACCAATAAACTGAATATACCATAATATACATAAAGCAGAGCAGGCTGCGGCTCTCGGACGCTCCTGTAGGTGTCGCTCTCTGTCATCTTTTCACAGACCCGCGTGGGGGACGTCTCCACATTTATTGCATCTGATCAGCTACAACGAGCCCATTTATCAAAAAATACACGAGCCTGATGAAATGCATGCAGCAATCTGCTGGACGGGGGGATTAAACATCCACTCCAACGCCTCTTTTAAATATTAACTACTTTATATTTCTTATATTTCTTTAGATGGAAGGCTCAACATGAGCTGCTCACTGGGTTCGATGCAGAGCTGCTGTTTGTGGGGTCAGCTCGGGGATCAAACAGGTGTTATAGAGGAATTATTCATAAATCATCGCGTCATTTTTTTTTGTTGTTGTTTACATTTTTTTTTTACAAAAAGGTGGGTTTGTGTAAATGTTTTGTCTATAATAATATATATATATATATATATATATAATAAAAAAATATATAAATACTATACATTATAGAAAAAACTACAAGTGCAATGAGAAATGCTGCAAAGTGTTCAATACATGCAGATAGAAGTGGCTTTACGTGCGTAAAAGTCATAATAAACTAAATATGGAGCGCCACGTGCGTGATATAAGTCATCTACATGAATATATATGAAGGTTACAGTGATGTTTAATAACAGCCGGACCGGCGCAGAACTGGTTTTGGTGTAGGGGTGTGTGTAGGGGGGTGTGTAGGGGGTGTGCGTGGGGTGTGCGTGGCTGCAACATGCCCGCGCCTCTCCACCCGCAACCCCACCAGCTCGTGCCAGCGTCCGGCTGTGCGCCATAATGCCCAAAAACTTTTCTGTGCATTTTTTTTTTCACGTCACTACGGACGCCGAGACATAAATTCATTTTTTTTTTTTTTTGTTGGCATCCTATGCAAATATATGCTGACGTAAAAGATCATGTGGTTTTTGTCGTCGATCCCCCCTATGAGCAACGAGGAGGTTCTTTTTTTTTTTTTTTTTTTTTTTTTTTTTCCTCTCCTCTCTACTGTTGTCTTTAGGTTAGCTATGCTACAATCTTTACTGTACCCAGCTATATGCGCCCCGCACCGCACCACGCTGGATCTCTGGGAATAAGCAACTCACAGCGCGCAGCCTGCAGCCGCGGACCCCGCACACAGGTAGGACGCGAGGGGGGAACTTCTCGTGCATTTAAACTCCCGGTGGGGGCTCGTTTTCATCCAGAAAGTGGACCGCAAAAGTGAAGTTATTAAAGCCGCCGTGGCTGCCTGCTGCCCGGGCTGCTGCTGCTGCTAGCGACCGGCCGGCCGACCGCGCGTCCCCCCGCAGCCCCCTCCTCCATCACGGGGAATCACCTTGCTTATCACCCGCAGGAAAAGCCTCCACAGGCGGCGACACGAGGATTAAAACAGTTTAGACACCTGGCTGTCAGGTAACTTAAGTTGCATGTGTGCATAGTTGTCAGATAGTTGTTTTTATTTTTTTTTATGGTAGCCAACTTTTGACCCCCCCCCCTCAGCCCTCCACCCCCACTCCTCCTCCACCACCCCCCCGGTGAAAGTGCAGATAATAGTCGCTCGACCCCCCGGGTGAAGCCCCGCGCTGTAGCCGCTCTTCCCCTCTCCTCACCCGGCAGCGGCAGCGGCTTCCATGTCGGGGGAAACGTGTTTATTTTGGCTGCCTCTCTCCCCCCCCCCTTTCTTCTTCTTCTTCTTCTTCCTCTTTCACAATCTGAATTAGCCCAAAAAAACCAAAACGAGCCCGCTGTTTTTCTGTTGTTTCCTCTCCACCACCTCCCCCGGTCTCTTGACGAGGGGAACGCGGGAGTTCGGGCTCTCATCGCCGGCTCGAGTGCCGTCGTCTCCCCGCTGAACGCTCGGTTCAAACGGGGCTAGCGAGCAGACAGCCAGTCTGGCTGCCCGGGTCATCTGAGGTGACGCCGCCGTCAGCGGGCCGCACGGAAACAACACACACCGGCCCCCGACACCGGTCCGCCGCCTCTCAACTGTTTACATTAAATACATAAAACAAACTACCGCGTTCATAATGCGGTTGTTTTACGTATTTTTGACAGATTTACGTGTTTTAAAGCGGCCGTGTGTGACGTCAGAGCCGCTCTAACGGCTGCTCCGCGGAGGAGCCGACCGTTGGTGTGCGGCCGCTTTCGGCTCGACTAGTTCGGGGTTTTTAACTGTTTTTACCCGCAGAGAACCGTCCGGGCCCGGGTTCACCGTCTCTACCGGGCCCGGGTTCACCGTCTCTACCGGGGCCGGGTTCACCGTCTCTACCGGGGCCGGGTTCACCGTCTCTACCGGGCCCGGGTTCACCGTCTCTACCGGGGCCGGTGGAGGCGGATGGCCGGTACAGATAGTTGGGTCGTGTTATTAACTGAGTTCGCTGAGGTCCACCGACGGGCTGTCGGCGGTACAGAGGACGGCCGCCTGTTTGGTAAACACACGTAGACTCCAGGTCATGGTGGACTGGTTTTAACCTGGTTTTAACCTGGTTTTATACTGGTTTATACAGCCAGTATGTACAGTATTCTTGTTTTATATTATTATATATAAGCAACAGCCTGTATGATACTGGTTTGTAGAATACT
>JACSYO010000683.1:185000-217500 GCA_016806645.1 Ophiodon elongatus | reverse complement strand
TTTAATGAATCGTCACTTTTACCGCATGTTGTTCTGTTGTGGTCCATTTGGCCCAAAAAAAAAAACTTAAAACTTAAACGGAGAGAAAAATGGAAGAAACCTCAGAATGAGTTACAGAGGAGGGATCCCTCCCCATGAGACAGACAGGAAGTAGATGCACAGAATAACCAACATAACAAAGTTACGGTAAATACCTGTTTTTCGCCGTGTAACCTGAAGCACGTCATTCACACAGTTCCTATAGATCGTTTTATTTCAACCCAGTCACCAGAATAAAACCTTTGTGAACCAAAACTACAAATCAACATTTTTCACATTCGTGTTGATCAACGTCATCGTGTTTTAATCATCGTGGAGCTTTTTGCCGTTTCAAAACTGCATAAAGATCATGTTTCTATTTAATATAAGGACGTTACTTTTGTCTTCACATGGGACACCAACACCGGTCTCCTGGGTGAAAGTCCTGAGTTAGACCCACTCTGACCTCATACCTACGCAGATCTACGTAGACTTAGATTAAAGGTTTTTGGGGAAAAACGTCAAATGAATGTAATCTAGGATTAAATATGTTCCCTTGAAACATAATTGACTGCAGTTTCATTTTATTTTGCAGAGACCAGGCTGTTTATTTTCTGGAACCAATCAAAAAAATATGTCAATTTAAGACAAGGGTGGTCAAACGTTTTTGATTTGGTTCAAAATATAGAAAAACATAAGCAGTCACAAACCAAACGGTTGTGAATGTGCAGTTTTCAACCAGTTACACTGATATAAAATCAGTGTTTCAGGACCAGAAAACCCCAAAGTGCCATAGAAAATGAAATACACAACACTAAAATGTATTTCTGTGTCTGCTGCTCTTACACTGAATACTTTAAAACTCGAATACAATGCATGGCCCAAGTGCCCCCGTAAACTATTCTGATGCTATTTGTAAATCTGTAAATAAGTCAAATGAAAGCAGGCAGAGATGGTTTCTAAGTGCTCACTTAAAATGTAATGATTCAAACGTATATGGAAGATAAATCTGATATTTAGATGTAACAAACCGAACAGGCAGAAATGGTGAAACATTGGTTTCTGTGCCAAGAAGTTAAGAATCCCTGACTCTAGACGGAATGTCGTGTTTACACAAGGATGTCCAATGTACACACAGTTTCATTTAATAGAAACATGCTCAAGTTATCTTCCAGTTCATTTTAAATCATTTAAAAACAGGCAGCAGCTCATTTTCTCATCCGCGTCCGTCTCACTCTGCTTTTTGGTATTTCTTGTGGCCGCTTTTGATGCCATTCTTAATCCCGCCAAAGTAAAATCAATTGCTTGGTTGTCGTTGTTTTGTTTTTTTTTTCTTCTCCAGTCGAGGAAACCGTCAGCCATCCGTGAGCACCAGACTTATTACGAATCACTAAAACAATCAGAGATGTGGTCGCTGATCCAGAGGACTGGAACCAGGGGAATGTGATTTATCACCCAGTACTCATATGAAACTCTACACACATCATTAAATAATCCTCCGCAGCACAACATAAGGAGTGTCAGACGGCGGAAAAACACGTTAAAATCTTCTATTTTACATTCGGTGTACGAGTGATATCGTTTAATCAGAACGTCCGTATTAGTTATTAAGAAAAATTGTTCGACATATCTGATGCGGCTCCGTCTGTGTGGGGATATCGTGTCGCCTCTGTTGTGCCATTAATCAATATGATCGCCTGAATCCATCCTAATAATAAAACCTATCAATCTTGATATTATTAGTGAGGATAAAATGTGCAACAGGATTATTAATGATGGAGTTTGTGCTGCTGCTTCAGAGGCTTTTCCGCACTGCCAAGAATAACCGGGGGGAAGCACTGGATTCTTCTAATTGTTTGAAATTTTCTTGGCAGGAGGAAGCAAAATTTTTAGGATATTGACTACTGGCATAAGACGGCAGCTTTAGTCCAAAAATATCAGCGTTGAGTTTTTTGGGGGAAATAACAGAAAAGGCTCTTTACTGTACGTCCTGATGACACGTTCCTGGAAATGTAATCAATGCCGGCATGCATTCAAACTTAAAACACGATGACAGAAGGAATAAAATACAGGAGAAATGCAAATGAGGTATTTCTTTTGCAGATGAGATAAAACAAGCTCAGTTTGTGGACGCGTGCTTGTCAGCTGAGAGCTCTAATTAATATTAATGTAACATGCAAATAAAAGTGAGACTTCACTTCTGTCGTTTGAAAAAAAAAAAAAAAAAAAAGGCTCTGCAGAGAGCTGTGGTCTTTATGCGGCGCCGCGGGGAGCCATGTGACGGATAAACAAACCAAGTCGTCCTCCTCACGACCGAGTGTCTGTCCGGACCAATCGCTGACAAACATCTCTCCTGCTTTTGTCTTTTTCTTTTTTAAACTGCTGTTTCTCCTCCGGGGCAATCAGCCGAAAACATCGATCCGCAGTTCAGTCCCGCCCAATGAAACCGCAGAGGCAGGTCACATGGTGTTAGAATAAAGAATTAGAATAAACAACAAACAAACGTGCAAAATGAAATTGAGTCCCGTTAGTTTGTTTCTATTAAGGGACCCCTGCTGCATTCAAGGAGGACAAACAACCCCAAAAATAAGATTGAAATGATACGAGAATTTAAATTAGCAATATAAAATAGATATTAGAGATGAATTATGAGCTGTTTAACTTCCTAACACCAGCTTTAAGCAGCTTATAATACATCATCAAAATGACTGTTACGTTTTTTTATCAATAAAATTTGTCTTTTATTTCCTAATCATTTGAATTCTGTGTTTTTATGCAAATCACCACTCTAGATGAGTTAAACGAAGTAAATTAGTTGATTATTATAATATATGTTTTAGATCATTGGCTGTAGGCCTTTTAGAAATGGACTGAGATGAGATGAGCCAAGTGAAAACATCTTATTAGCTGAAGCAGATGTAATTTGTAGTTGCAAATTGGTTAAAAAAATCGCAATTTAAGTCGCAGTGTTTGATATCGCAATACTCAGCATATTGCAAAATGTTTACAATTGCAAAATCATATTGTGACTGAAGTATCGCAATTTTAAATCGTACTGACTGAAGTATAGTGATAATATAGTATTGTGACTTAAGTATGGTGATAATATAGTATTGTGACTTAAGTATGGTGATAATATAGTATTGTGCCTTAAGTATCGTGATAATATAGTATTGTGCCTTAAGTATCGTGATAATATAGTATTGTGCCTTAAGTATCGTGATAATATAGTATTGTGCCTTAAGTATCGTGATAATATAGTATTGTGCCTTAACTCTCTGGGGTCGATGGACACACCGGTGCGTTTTCGTGGTGTTTACTCGATGTTTATATTAATTGCTCTGCGATAATACGGCACAGAGATATGGTTGAGATGTTTTTTGAATCTGTAGATTCTCCACTTCCGTGTCCTAGTTCTCACGAGATCATACGTGACTCACACAGCGCGCCAGGAGCATCGACGTGTCGTGTGATTCGTGGGTGTCGAGCTCCGCCTCTCACCGTCATTTGTGGATTCATGTGTCCGTCAACATTTTAGTATGAAACTAACCAATGGACACTCAGTAAATCCCTAAGGACCTACCCACCACCTTACCTACAGAAACACTGTGTTTACATTCAGTCTGCATCGAGAGCTCAGAGAGAAGAGAGGAAGTACGAAGAGAACGTTTACAGTTAGAGACGTACTTTCAGCGATATAGTTAATATTTAATTTGAAAACAAAAACGCTTGTAATGTTCATTTTTCATCTGCACACATCCCGTGAAGCTTCATCTGTATATGAAGTAATGACTCAGTCCCATTTGATCTCAGTCCCTCTAACAGCTGGTGGAAGTGGAGTGACAGACATCACTTCTACTCAAAAAACAATATTGAAAAATATTGGTTTTAGACATTTATTTTACATTTATCTACTATTTATCCATATATTCCACCACTTTTGTGGACCTAAGACGTTGGTAAACCAATTTCAAGCTCCAAAGTAAAGTAGAGTAAAGTTATGTTTTCACAAGAGATTTGAAGAATTTCAAAATTCTGACTTCAATCTTTCAGCTTTATGGCCAAATAATTTCTTTACACTGCCTTAGGACAATTGGTGCCTCGTTATATAGATAGCTGAGATTGTTCTGTAAATTATCATATACAACACATGGGTATGTCTCGTATGCAAGTACCTTTAAAGGTGAATTTAAGAAAATATGTAAAAATCGGGAAAATGCCCTTAGACCCCAGAGGGTTAAACAACTTGTTTCCAGTGCGACGACCTTCGTAACATCCAAATGTTGAAGAGTTAAATACATAAACTTTGAACGGTCTTCCGTTACCGTTGCTGATATTCTGATATTCGGCCAAGTTTCTGATTTAATTTCCTGTCGACCGACTAATTGATATGAGACCCACGTTTACAGCATTAGTTCTGATTTCACGGTTTACGTTTTAAAAGGGGTCACCGTTGTAATAGTGCGCATCAAACCCAGGTAACAACACTGCAGGTGGAGGAAGAAAATTATCATTTGAATTTTTCCTTCCTAAAATATATGCAGGCCCCTCTGTGAAAGTGTCATTTTGACATAATTTGCTGAATGTCCTTTAAAAAAAAAAAAAATTAGAATTAGTTTCTGTTTTATGCCATCAATCATCTGGTGAAAGTAGGTGTCACTTTTTTTGTTGTTTTTTGATATCTCATATTTAAAGCAAAAACACTTCAAAAACAGATGCTGTGTTTGTTATCACTGCTTATATTATTTAGATTTATTTTCCCTTAAACCTCCAAGAAGTGATTTTTATTCATGAAGAGGGAGAAAAGACTGCTTATTTTCTCATTAAAGCCCGCAGAGTGTGTTTCTCAATTACTCATCACATGAGTGACCAGCAGCACTGATGGGCTCATCAGACAACAACGAAAACGAAAAAAAAAAAAACCCGCTGTGATTTGCTGAAGAACCCCCTCCTCTCGTGTCTGGAGCGTTAATTTAAACCTTGTTCCAAACCCTCATTTACCCGGAGAAAGCTTATTGAGCACGGCTCCCTCTTTTTCATCAGCGCCCTCATTGATATTCATACGTTTCCTCGCGTTCACACCTGGGGGCCGCCCGCTAACGCCCCGGCCTCGTCTCGTGACCGACTCCCCCCCCCACCCCTCCCCCCCGGGAGGGGACGATGGCCCGGGCTCAAGAGAACTTCAGCTGCGTGGGTTTTTTTCCGGATGATTCTCATTCACATATTTGCCAGAATTTCCAGTATTTAGCCAGCTGGTTTCGCCGCTCGGTGCCAAGAGAGAGGATGTTTCTCTGAATCCGCCTCCGGGTGTAGTTACTGTGGGCAATGTTTCATTTTTACATGATCTTTGCGGTATTCTGGTGTTTTTTTTTATATTTTACTTCTGATTATTTTATTCAAAAACAGTTTCTCAATTGTCTATTAGCAATATCTCCCTCTCCTACCGCACAGTATTGTGGGAAATGGAGTCTTTTCTCCCAACCAAATTGCTGTCTTCAAGTTGTATTTCGGCAACATTGTCGTCGACGTGTCAGAAAAAATGGCGGCACGACAGATTTAAAAAAAAAAAAAAAAGTTTTCAACATGTAGAATTATTTTGTGCGAAAACACCCAATCGATTGACAAGGAATTTGATAATCGAGCAAAAAACAAAAACAACCAAGTTTTTATTTCTTTTGATAATTTGCTGCTTTTTCCATATATTTTAGATTTTGGATAATCAGTCAAACAAAGCCAAATTGAAAAAGTTTTTTTTTTTCTTGTTTTCTGGAGAAAATAGGTGATAGATTCATCAAGTTTTTATTTCACGTTTATCTTAATTTTTCTGTGTAAATTAAGAAAAACTTTTGTCTGACCTCCATTGCCTATATTACATAATGCCATGTCTAGGGCTGGAAATTAATACATTTTACATTGTTGAATTAATAATTTTGATTGTTAAGAATTCCATTAATTTTATTTTAATTTCATTTTTTTTGTCAGTCAATCAATTAACTGTTTGGTCTTTAAAATGTTCCAATAAATTACTTTTTCCCGTCACAATGCCAGAAGACTCTCGCCCTTCGGCCCAAAAAAGTATTAATTTATAATTATGTGACATTCAAATCAATACAACTCAATTATCCTGTATAAGGCATTGTCCAGAAAATATGTGGGTCTTTTATTAGCTGATAAACAACTAAAAAAATCCAATCTAGTAATGAATAAATTACCTGCGGGGTGTATTCATCGTCCCGCTGTGGTTTTCTTTTGATTGATTTGCAGTTTTTTGTTCCGTCCTGGCGTGTTGATGCCGGTCAGCTGGCACTTAGTGCCTTTTTTTTTATTTTGAGTTTCAACATTAATAAACTAGTGGGAATTAGAAATGAACCCTCGATTCTGATGATGATAAACCTCCGGAAACACGAGTGACGTTGGCCTGCGTACGACGCATTTCATTTAAATTCTACTCTTTCTTTCATCTGAATCAAGTGAGGCTGCAGAGCACGAACCTCATTTTGTTTCACCAAGTCCGCAATAATTTTATGATTACATATCATTACTCAACTAACCTTATTAGGTGAAATTATATGACACACCGTGTACCAAAACATCCAGAGCAGCTGGAAAAATACGGTTGAATTCTCCTCAGACCTGCAGGACACCATTTTATCTTTTAGAAAAAATAAAATAAAATACAAGTTATCGCGTAAAATAAATGTTTACTTTCCCCTCAGCCAGGAAGTTTGGTTTTTAATGTAACTTCCTGGTCACACTCTTCTGACTGTTTAACATATAAATGAGAATAAACGCTTTGTTATTTGGGAAAAGAGTCGTAGTTTCTGTTTTCATTTTTGAGCTGATTGAATTAGCTCCATCCTGCTGCTCTCCAAATGTAGGATTGGTTGGAATCTGGAGCTCTCAGCCTTCATCTCTCTTTCTCACACTCTGTCAATTGGAAATAGTTTCTTGGCAGAGGCGCGATGAGACACTTAAAAAGCTCTGGAAGGTTTCTACTTAGGCGAGAATCAAAATGTATTACAGTCTCGTTCAGGTGGGAAACACGGGAGGAGGGAAGCTTCTTACTGTGCAATAATAATAATAATAATAATGTTCATTTATATAGCACTTTTCAAAACAAAGGCTACAAAGCACTTTAAAGGATACGAATGGCAGACAAACAACATTTCAATGTCTTCAAGATTCAATGATACAAACAATTTAAAATAGTTTAAAAGAGTGAAAAGGGACGATGACACTACAAACAACAGCACTAAGAAACTAATTGTGAACTCTCGGTTTTGAGGAAAAGTAAAAAAAAACAAAACAAAGAATGTATGAAAAGGGAAACAGTGACCACGCCCACATCCGTGATGTCACAACAGGTGTTGTAATTTAAGACTCTTCCACACATCGTTCGGGGAAGAAGAAGACGACGAGGCGGAGGACATCTGTTATTGTCGTCCAGAACGTGACGGGCAAGAAGCGGTTTTTGGTCCGGAGCCAACGTTCTTGTATCGTAATTAATTTCAACAAGTTTGCATAAATGGAGTCTTGTGATTGGTTCGCTCGCTCCAAACGAAAGCGTCTAGAAACCGACATTGTCAGTACAGATTTCCCTGACTGAATGGTAAATGAACTTGTACTTTAATACCACACCCATTCGCCCGATCGCTAGCGGAGCCGGGGATCGAACCGCCGATTCCTCTGATTGCAGGGCGACCCGCTCTACTGAGCCACAGTGGCCCATATTGATCCCTACTCCCATTAACTCGTGACCCCATGCAGGAAACGGTCCCGAAACATTTCAGGGACGGACCGCATGTGTGAAAGTGACTCTAGTGTTTGAACTAATGGGAATTAAACAGTTGAATAGAGACAGTGAAACAATCCAAATGTAAAAGTGATTTAATGCTGCTGGAATATAAAAAGAAAATTAAAAATATGTGTCATTTCTTGCCACAAATTACAGGGTTTAACTACTTCCACTTGAATTGGTTGGTGGAGGCTGTGAGAACACAAACCTACGATGGGATTGTTGAATCACTGACTACGTTAACGTGCACCAAAGAGTTTGGTTTTTGCCTTTTGTTCCAGAATAAAGATAATATTCCTACTAAGGAATTTGATATTCCACTAATGTTCCCGTTTACATACAGACTCCCTCTTTCATTCCTTCAAGCACCTTCTTGAAAAGATCGGCAGTGTTGTATTTGTGCATATGTAAAAGCCTTTGTGTCCAACGCACAGAGCCGGTCGTGGATGTTGTCCAAAGAATGCTCCTAAAACCTGATTATTTTTGGCATATTTTATTTGGAATAAGACCTAAATTGAAACGGAATATAATCTTAACATGAGCCATATCAAATTCAGAATATTGTCATATTCTGAATAGTAGTGGAATATTTGTGTGCATGTAAAACGTAGTGATTCTCACCTGCTGACCCGAACCGGGTATCGATGGTTTAAATAGTCACCTCATTCCAAAGAAATGCGTGTTTGCTGTGTTTGATGTACATTGTTGTCCGTTTCTAATATATCATAAAAAAAGAATTGCAGAGGCTCTTTTTATTCCAGCGTGGCACGACGCCTCAACTATTTAAAACGCCCCGAATCATTAATGCCAAACCTCTGAATCACCTCCTTCTCTATTTTTTTAGCTTTTGCAGACAGGATGAAGAGTGATGACGCGTCTTCTTTCTGTTCCAGAAACCAGACAAATAGTGACGGAAAAAAACAGTCAACAAGCGTGGATGGAATGGACTCGGCTGAATGGGAATAACAGCTCTTAAATATGCATGACTTCGGGGGGAAACAAATACAAATACAATTGTGTGTTTTATAAGGCTGAATCATTAATGATTTGAATGCCTTTTTTCACATAAAAACAGAAAAATCTGCATGAAATACCCAGATTAACTGAATTTAAATATTTTCAGTGCACAAGAGACGACTCCCTCTATCGGGTACTTTATTTTAAAAACCTGATTGATTGTTTGTATGATCACCGTTTCAATGCCCTTCTCCTACAACTGTAACTAAAAGATCCATCGGGCGCAGACATTACTCACACGCCCGCTTCGCTCTGAACAAAACTACCGAAACCATCGCCACGCCAACCGTGCTGAATGTGATACTCCCTGGCGGAGGCTCATTCATCTCTAATGAAAGAATCTGTTTCAGACGCGGGAGGTGAAGACGTTTACTCCGCTTACCAAACTGTCCCCGTCCACCTTTCTTTTCTCTTTTTTTTTTTTTTTTTTTTGGGAAGGAAGTTGTTGTGAAGACCAGAATGATGCCAGGGGGGGATTTAAGCTCGGGATGAAAACCGATGCTGCAGTTCCACAATCGATCAGCTGACCCGATCACTTTCACCCAAAGTACATTAGAGCTGCACTCTGACAGGAGAGGAGTCGGTGTGTTGAGATCTGAGAGGTCGTGAATGAATGGAGATCCAGAAACTAAAGCAAAATGTGTGGGAAATGATTTAAAACGGAAGATCTTTGATGCAAAACAGTCGTTTTGTATCTGGAAAGAATTGAGGAAGACGCCGCGTGTATGAGGAATGACAAACTAAAGATAGAACGAGGCAAAGTCTGCTGGTCTTCATCAGGACTTTATCATGCTGAAGTTCCTTTGAGCAAAGAGCAGGACTCTCAGGTGACTCACTGTACAGTCGCTGTTGTTTCACGGCCCGGACTTTAGGTTTAGATATCGGACATATTCAATCCTGAACCTGAGTTCTCCTTAAGGTTGAGGTCTGAGTCATCGGTATGGTTGAGGTCTGAGTCATCGGTATGGTTGAGGTCTGAGTCATCGGTATGGTTGAGGTCTGAGTCATCGGTATGGTTGAGGTCTGAGTCATCGGTATGGTTGAGGTCTCAGTTGTCGTTATGGTTGTGGTCTGAGTTGTCGGTATGGTTGAGGTCTGAGTTGTCGGTATGGTTGAGGTCTGAGTTGTCGGTATGGTTGAGGTCTGAGTTGTTGGTATGGTTGAGTTGTCGGTATGGTTCAGGTCTCAGTTGTCGTTATGGTTGAGGTCTGAGTTGTCGTTATGGTTGAGGTCTGAGTTGTCGTTATGGTTGAGGTCTGAGTTGTGATATGGTTGAGTTGTCGGTATGGTTGAGGTCTGAGTTGTCGGTATGGTTGAGGTCTCAGTTGTCGGTATGGTTGAGGTCTGAGTTGTTGGTATGGTTGAGTTGTTGGTATGGTTGAGTTGTCGGTATGGTTGAGGTCTCAGTTGTCGGTATGGTTGAGGTCTGAGTTGTCGGTATGGTTGAGGTCTCAGTTGTCGGTATGGTTGAGGTCTGAGTTGTCGGTATGGTTGAGGTCTCAGTTGTCGGTATGGTTGAGGTCTCAGTTGTCGGTATGGTTGAGTTGTTGGTATGGTTGAGTTGTCGTTATGGTTGAGGTCTGAGTTGTCGGTATGGTTGAGGTCTGAGTTGTCGGTATGGTTGAGGTCTGAGTTGTCGGTATGGTTGAGGTCTCAGTTGTCGGTATGGTTGAGGTCTCAGTTGTCGGTATGGTTGAGTTGTTGGTATGGTTGAGTTGTCGGTATGGTTGAGGTCTGAGTTCTCAGGATCTTCAATAATTTAGGACAGGGGTCAACATTATGTTTTTAACTTTCCTGATCCGAACTTGCCCAAACTCAGTTTTTACTTACTCCTATAGAAATAGTTTTGTTTAATATCAACAAAGACCTAATTCCCCTGTCATGTTTAATCTTCATCTCAATAAATGAATCTCAAACGCTCGTGTTTCACGGATAATTGAAAGCGATAATAACGGACGTGGTTGGCTTTGTCAAACAACCTGCAGCGTTTCACCTCCATTCATTATTTTGATGAAAAACATGTTTCCTCTGTGACTTTGAATATAAAGCGATTATTACATGAACAAGGAGTCTTTGTCTGAACGTGGCCTGTATGTTTTGAAATCAGCAGGGCGGAGTATTTTTCTTTTTCCCCCCCAGTTGCCACCCTGCGGAGTTGTACTGTATGCAGGTCAGTGTACTGCAGGTATTTGTCATAGTGACCTCCTTCTCCGTCTGCAGAGCCGCCGTTACAGAGATGTGAACAGACAGACTGTGTGTGTGTGTGTGTGTGTGTGGTGTGCGTGTGTGTGTGTGTGTGTGTGTGCGTGTGCGTGTGCGTGTGTGTGTGTGTGTGTGTGTGTGTGTGTGTGTGTGTGTGTGTGTGTGTGTTTGACAGTCGAGCCTCCTGCTGTTTGATACCTAACATCCACATTAATATTTCACACTGAGTCTGTGCACGTTTGTGAGTGAGTGTGTGCGTCCGGCTAGTCGGTTCATGTCAGTCAAAGGAAGTGAATGCTCTTCAAAATAAGAGCGAGCAGGAGTGGGTTATTTTTTTTTTTTTTGTCATTTAAAACAAGGGGTTTTTCTTATTGTTAGATGGTGTCAGTCTCAAAGAAGTTAATTGCCCCAAAAAAGCAATTTTTTCTGCCTCGTGCGCTTCCTTTTTGGAATATATTTTTTACCTGGTATGTTTGCTTTAACTTGTAATATTGGAGATGGAACTGGAAAAGTTAAGCCCAGAAAAGTTTCTAACAATGGTATTTTTAACCACTTTAGCAACCTCTGAGTTATTTTTTTGTCCGTGTTTCTGCTTCATTAGACTTTGTGTACACAGTGGAAAGGTTACAGGAAAGATGGGAGAGGAAGCGACCTTGGAAAGAAAACGAGTCCAACAAAAACACAATGACATTTTCTATCTCAACCACCTTTTGTTCCTGAACTTTCTGCGGCGCCTCGTTAGTTTCCAACTGAAATTATTTCATGTGGTTAAAAAAAAAAAAAATCTACTTTTTTTTGGTGATGTTTAGACGAGGCGTAAACCGCCGGGACTATTTTTAGACGTCGGCAGGCACATGGGCTTGCGCCATCGTGCCATTTCTCCGCCTGACTCACCACCGCGACAGGAAATGAACTTCTGTCTTTCTGGGTTTCCAAAATGATTTTCCATCACACCACAAACCTCCGAGTGGTCGGTTTCGTGCCAGAGGCACAGAATCACCAGATGTAACCAAACAGAACCGGTTTGGCTGGTTTTGACATCACTTCCTGCTCAGCAGAAGTTACAAATTTGCACCAAAAACCAAATTCACCTCCAGTTTAATGCTGTTGTGTCGTGGCACCGTTGTATTTTTGTGTATTTTTGACTGTTTTGTTTTTTTGTCCGTTAATGCCTGACCGATCCTGGATTCTTGAGGCCGATACAATATATAAATAGCAATCTCGACCTGATGGTGGCGCTGGATGCAAAGTCAGAGGGTCGTCAGATTTGTGACGGTTCATCCTGAGGGGAACGTGAACGGATGAAACAAGTTTCATCGCAATCCATCCAACAGTTGTTGAGATATTTCATTCGATAAGGAGCCAGCTATTAAAATGAACAAAACACAAAAACAATGTGTCGGCTGCTATTTGTCTTTTTTGTTTTACACAAAGAAAACAATTGTGTTATAAAAGAATTGGAACTGAAACAATTTGTTGATTTTCAAACACTTCGTCGAGCGAAAATGCCCCAAAACGAATCGCTGGTTCCACTTTCTGAAAGGTGAATATTTGCTGGTTTTCTTTGTCTTTTTTGATAAAAAACGGAGTATCTTTGTGTTTTTAAGACGAACTGAAGACCGTGACTTGATCTATGGTGAACTGAGAGTTTTCACTGTTTTATTCCACATGATGAAGATTAATCATGAAAACTTACAGCTCAAACTGTAGATTGACAGAAAAATAATCAGCAACAATTTTTGATATTCAGTTAATTGTTTGTCATATTTCACTGAAGAGCAACCACGGATATATTCACGGATATATACCACGGTGTATATTCTATATATGTGTGTGTATGTATGTATATATATATATATATATATATATATATATATATATATTACCATTTTGATAATATTTATTTTGATATAATATTTTATATATTATATATATATTAATATTTATATATATATATATATAATATACTATAACGGCTATTTTACAGTATTTTTGGGTCATTTCATAGACAAAACAATTAATAAGTAATTAAATACGTGGTGATCGGGACATTTTAAAGTGTGAAAAATACTTGCACCGACAGCTTCATCAGTCTGTGACCAGCTCGTGAAAACTGGTCTTTTCTTCCCCCTCCTCTTTCTCCCCTCCTCTTCCTCCCCGTCGCCTCAAACCTTAAATGACCTTTTCCTCTCCAGTCGGAGCAGCGCGGTGACTCTCCTCTCTCGTGGTCTCGGAGGCTGAAAACTCATCTGTTTGAGAGAAGTACCTCCCGTCCTCGTCCTCCTCCTCCTCCTCCTCAATCATCCTCCCCTCTGCCGTTCCTCCCTCCTCCATCCTGCAGGAGAAATACGTAATAAATAAAAAGCTCTGGTGTTTCCACTTCACCAGACTCGCATCCTTGACATGTCGTGGAAGTCCCAGATATCCCGGGAAACTAAACACCGTTGTGTCTGGGTTCATGACATCAACGTGAGTACTCGCTGTATCCAGCGAGCCACGTGCCGGCTGGTCTACTACAGCTGCATGAACCCAAAACAAACAGATTTTAATTGCCATAAACCGATCAAAAGGAAGCCGAAATAACGATGCCGATTTGTAAAAAGTCTGATTTCATGCTGTGTCAGGTCTGTGGGCGAGACGACGAGCGAAACACGTTTAAAATGCTTGTTTTCTGAATGGAGTTTGGAACAGTCGGTGCTCAGCTATGCTAGAACTGTAGCTGCTCCATCCACACTCAAAATAACGTCATCTGACCGTAAATACAGCAGCGTCGTTATTGTTTGTGCCGCGTGGTTTATACATCTATACGCATGGTTTATACATCTATACACATGGTTTATACATCTATACACATGGTTTATACATCTATACACATGGTTTATACATCTATACACATGGTTTATACATCTATACACATGGTTTATACATCTATACACATGGTTTATACATCTATACACATGGTTTATACATCTATACACATGGTTTATACATCTATACGCATGGTTTATACATCTATACACATGTATATGGTTTATACATCTATACGCATGGTTTATACATCTATACGCATGGTTTATACATCTATACGCGTGGTTTATACATCTATACGCGTGGTTTATACATCTATACGCGTGGTTTATACATCTATACGCGTGGTTTATACATCTATACGCGTGGTTTATACATCTATACGCGTGGTTTATACATCTATACACATTTATATACGTTTTATAATAATAATAATAATAATAATAAATTTAATTTATAACGCACTCTTCATTCATAAGAATCTCAGAGTGCACAGAGCCAGTACATAGTACATAGTTAAAACAGACTATATTTAAAAACATAGTTAAAACAGACTATATTTAAAAACATAGTTAAAACAGACTATAGTTAAAAACATAGTTAAAAACAGACTATATTTAAAAACACAGTTAAAACAGACTATATTTAAAACCATAGTTAAAACAGACTATAATAAAGAAAGAAATAGCTGACAGATTTAACACAGAGTAAAAAAACGCCTTCCTGAATAAAAAGGTTTTTAGGCCGGTCTTAAAGAGTCCATTGTCTGTGTTGCCCTTATGTGTTCAGGGAGACTGTTCCAAAGCCGCGGTGCTGCCGAGCAAAAGGCCCGGTCCCCCATGGAGCTTGGTGTTGGGGACCCGGTCCCCCATGGTGTGGAGCTTGGTGTTGGGGACCCGGTCCCCCATGGTGTGGAGCTTGGTGTTGGGGACCCGGTCCCCCATGGTGGAGCTTGGTGTTGGGGACCCGGTCCCCCATGGTGGAGCTTGGTGTTGGGGACCCGGTCCCCATGGTGTGTAGCTTGGTGTTGGGGACCCGAAGCAGCGATCTGTTTGTGGACCTGAGGGTGCGGGTGGAGGTTTGGGGAGTGATGAGTTCCTGTAGGTAGGGAGGTGCATGTCCGTTTATGCATTTATGGGTGAGTAGTAGGACTTTGTAGTCAATCCGGAATGAGACAGGGAGCCAGTGTAGGGTGGGTGTTATGTGCTCATGTTTACGGACTCTCATCAGGATCCTGGCAGCGCTGTTTTGAATGTATTGTAGTTTTTTGATGTTCTTGGCAGTGACCCCGGTGAACAGTGAGTTCCAGTAGTCCAGTCTTGAGGAGATAAAGGCTGGACGAGCTTCTCTGCATCTGACAGGGTTAAAGTTGGGCGGAGTTTGGAGATGTTTTTAAGATGATAAAAGGAGGTTTTGCACAGGTGTTTTATGTGGTCATTAAAGGTCAGGTGAGGGTCAAACCTAACTCCCAGATTGGTAACTGTGGAGGAGAGGGGTATTACCTGACTGTCAAAGGTGAGATGAGTTATGGAGGATGACTGAACCTGGTGTGGAGTGCCAACAAGGAGGGCTTCGGTTTTGTTACTGTTTAACTGTAGAAAGTTGTTGCTCATCCACGCCTTTATCTCCCCAAGACAGGCGGTGAGACATGACATGGCTGTAGAGGGGCTTGGGGCAGTTTTTATGTAGAGCTGTGTGTCATCAGCATAACAGTGGAAGGGCATCCTATGTCTGCTGATGACACGACCGAGGGGTAGCATATAAATAATGAAGAGGATGGGGCCGAGGACCGACCCTTGTGGAACACCACAGGAGACAGGAAGTAGTCTGGACTTGCATCTTCCCAGTGAGACATATTCAGTTCTGCCAGAAAGGTAGGACTGAAACCACTTGAGTGCAGAGTCTGATAGTCCGATGGTGTTGTGGAGGCGCTCTAGGAGGATAGTGTGATCCACTGTGTCAAATGCAGCAGTCAGGTCCAGGAGGATGAGGAGTGAGGGTGATCCTGCATCGGCTGTCATCAGCAGGTCATTGGTCACCCTGAGCAAAGCTGTTTCAGTGCTGTGGGCTGAACCAAATCCTGACTGGAAGGTTTCAAATAAGTTGTTGTGTTTGAGGTGGTCCTGAAGTTGAGATGCAACTACCTTCTCTAACACCTTGGACAGGAAGGCAAGGTTGGAGATAGGCCTGAAGTTGGCTAAAACCTCCGGGTCCAGGGTGGGCTTCTTGAGAAGGGGGCGGATGACAGTAACCTTGAGAGCAGCTGGTCCACAGCCCGACTGAAGGGAAAGGTTAACAACTTTGGTGATGAAAGGACTCAGAGTGGGGATATGTGATTTGAGCAGAGCAGTGGGAATGGGGTCCAGGGTACAGGTACAGGATTTCATTTTTCTGAGGATTTCCTCAACATGGCTCTCCTGAACCTCAGCGAGATGTAGAGGAGACAGCACACTCGCAGATAAGGTGTTGGTGTCAGAGGGAAGCAGAGATGGAGAGCTGGACATCAGAGAGTGAATGTTGTTGACTTTGGATCTGAAGAAGTCAATGAAGCTGTTGCATTGCTCCTCTGTAGCCTCAGGTGAAGAGGATGGTTGTGGCTTCAGGAGATGGTTTATGGTTCGAAAAAAGCTGTTTAGAGTTGCCTGGGTTTTTATTGATTAAGCTGGAATAGAACTGTGAGCGAGCATCTTTAAGGGAGTTGGAGTAGGCCCTTTGATGCTCACGGAAAGCCAGTTTATGGACAGTGAGCCCAGAGTGTCTGCAGCGTCGTTCCACGACACGCCCAGCTGTTTTTATTTTCCGCAGCTCATCTGTGAACCAGGGAGCGGAGCGTGAGAAATTGACCTCACGTGACTTGACAGGGGCATGGAGATCAAAAACACTGCTCAGGGATGTATTACAGAGTTCCACTAATTCATCCGTTGATGCAGAGGCTGGGCAGGTGATGAGCTGGAGGTCCATGGTCATAGTGGCTGAGTCAATGCTTTTCCAGTTCCAGAAAGACATTTGACGCTTAGGTCTAGTAGTAGGCAGCATAACAGTCAAGGCCATTGAGACCACCTTGTGGTCGGACACACCAAGATCATAAACCTGTAGGTTACTGATGGCAGCAGAGTCAGTGATAACCAGATCCAGAGTGAGTCCCTTGGTGTGAGTAGGAACCTCAACATGCTGCTGCAGGCCAAGACACTCAAGCACACTCAGGAAATCTGCTGCAAACTGACAGGAGGGGTTGTCCACATGGATTTATATATTTATATATTTATATATTTTCCTGATTGGTCCTCATTGGTCCTGGTTGGTCCTGGTTGGTCCTGATTGGTCCTGATTGGTCGGATGTAACCAGCTCGTGTGGTTGTTGTTGTGGATGTAAAGTCCTGAAAATCTGAAAAGGTTTTCGTTTCCAGATTAGGATGTCGGATGAACCGGATCAGGTTGTTGTTGTTGCAGAGATTTGGGAGATTTGGCTCCCCTGCAAACTACATTACCCATAAAGCCCTTCTCTCTGTGTGTCTATGCAACAAAAAAAGAAAAAGCATCTTGAGACTTGAAACTCCAGCCAAGTTAAATTCATGTGACTTTGACTTCACACACTGTTGAACAAAAGTGTTCCTTTGGGTCCGTGGGACTTTGAGAAGAGTAAGAAATAAGAATCTGACCACAAACTATAAACTAAAGTTATTGAAAGGTGGTGAAAGTGTTGTTGAAGTGGAGCGTGTTCTTATAGGAAGTGACTCGGCTTTCTGCTCCGTGTTTTCTTCTCCGGCCTTCACTTCTGCCCGGCTACCTTTCCCTGAGGTTTTCAAACATGCACCACCTCTGCTGCCAACCTCCCCCCTCTCCCCCCCCGCTCTGCTCCTCCTCCTTAGTTTCCCACAGTTCCCTGCTTCACCTATTGAACCCAGCCACCAGCCCGGGAAAGGAGAGCAGGGGGAACGGCAGGAATGCGGCTCCCAGTCCGAGAGCCAAAAACACAAAAACAAGGAGGCCGGAGCCGCGTTCTCATTGGCTTGCCTCTGTAGGCTGACCGCCGACTCTCCGTCCCGATTGGCTGCCTCTCCGTCTCCACTCCCTGCTGCTCTCACGCTGTTAAAGTGTGTGTGTGTGTGTGTGTGTGTGTGTGTGTGTGTGTGTGTGTGTGTGTGTGTGTGTGTGTGTGTGTGTGTGTGTGTGTGTGTGTGTGTCTGTGTCTGTGTCTTGAGTCCTGGTTTCACCAACAACACTGTGGGATAATTACTCTGGAGCTCAGGACATCGTTGTGTGTTGGCTTTCGTTAGTGTCTGTGCAGCCAGATTAAAGATGTCTCACACACACACACACACACACACACACACACGTACGTTAGTGTCGTTAAAGGCAGCATTAACAATGTTAAAGGTTGTGTGTGAGCGCGGCATCAGAAGCAGGCCGGGCGAGCGCGGCTAGAGGCCGGGTTTCTGCGCGGCTATTAATAGCCTTCCTCCTACAGGGGGCGGCGGTGAAGACGAGTCGGGGGCAGTCGGACGCGTCATCGGGGACGCCGGCTGGGTTTCGATGTCGTAATGCAGAGACTCCTGCAGGAGAATGAGGCCGTGATCCTGTCGGGTGAGAGGAACATCGATGGATGGAGCTGTAGAGCTCAGGTAGCCAATGAGACGAGCCGGGAAGCAGCGTCGACCCGTTCTGGTGTTTGCGTACCAGGCGGCGTAACGGTGCATCGATTCAGAGATCGACGGGCCGACATCGTCTTCGTCATCGTCATCTTTAAGATATGAACGCCTTTATTTTGAAATTCCCACGACGGGTCTGTTTCCCCATTTCAAATTGTGTCGTAGTTCAACAAACAAATAAGCAAAGGTGAGACCAACATCCGAAAACTCAAAATATAATTTTGCATCGTGGAATTATTATTATTATTATTATTATTATCATTATTATCATTACTATTTATTATTATTCATTATTATTATTTATTATTATTATCATTATTATCATTACTATTTATTATTATTATTTATTATTATTATCATTATCACTATTTATTATTATCATTATTATTTATTATTATTCATTATTATAATTATTATCATTATTTATTATTATTATTCATTATTATTATTTATTATCATTATCATTATTTATTTATTATTATTATTATTATTTTTTCTACTTTCTTAACCTTTGACCCTTCACATTTATCTTGGAGAAAATCACAATATTTTTGACCAAATACCTCGATAATAACGGATACTATTGGTGCTTTTATTTACAAAATATTTACAAAAAAATGTTTTAATGATCAGTAATGTGGATTTATTTAAAATCACATAATTTTACTGCAATGCAGCCGTTAAAACTTACGACTTATGACACATTACGACGTCCAAAATCTCAGACGACATGTCGTGACATCACTTTGACCTTTTGGTGGAGGATTGTGAAGAAAGAAATGATTTTTCTTTTTTTTTTGGTTCATAGTCTGAAAAGCTGGATGTCAAAAGTTTTAGAAAAAAGATCAAACATAAGTCAGCTCCCCGTCGGAGGCCGACCGCCTCGCCGTGTTTGAGCTTATTAATTTCTCACGGTTGAACGTGTTGATGACTAAACGGTGCGAAAACATTACACGTTCTGTCTTTAAACAGCCTCACACTTTGACTTCCTCCTGAGAGGAGAGGAGAGGAGAGGAGAGGAGAGGAGAGGAGAGGAAAGGAAAGGAAAGGAAAGGAAAGGAAAGGAAAGGAAAGGAGAGGAGAGGAGAGGAGAGGAGAGGAGGTGTCCCGTCGTTTATAGGTGACGCGTTCGCGGTTAAGACGGGGAAACAAAGGCGGCGAGAGGAGGAGAGAGGAGGCGAGAGGAGGCGAGAGGAGGAGAGAGGAGGCGAGAGGAGGCGAGAGGCGGCGAGAAGAGGCGAGAGGAGGCGAGAGGCGGCGAGAGGAGGCGAGAGAAGCCGAGAGGAGGCGAGAGGCGGCGAGAGGAGGCGAGAAGAGGCAAGAGGTGGCGAGAGGCGGTGAGAGGAGGCGAGAGGCAGCGAGAGGAGGCGAGAGGCAGCGAGAGGAGGCGAGAGGCGGCGAGAGGAGGCGAGAGGAGGCGAGAGGAGGCGAGAGGCGGCCCCGTCGGAGCCTCTCCCCGGTGAAGGGAGAGGTATTCGGTTGGAGTCTGGCTCCTCCACTCATCTGCATCTTATTTGAATTTCCTGTTTGCATAATTCCTGAGTTAATGGGGAACTGCTCGGCAACCGCCACAGCTGTTTCGCCTTTCCTGCCTGGCAAAGAGGAGGGAGAGCGAGGGGGGAGAGAGGGAGAGAGAGAGGGGGAGAGAGAGAGGGAGAAAGAGAGGGGGAGAGGGAGAGAGAGAGAGAGAGAGAGAGAGAGAGAGAATGGAAAAGTGTTTAGAAAGGGGAAAAAAATACAAAAATCTGCAAGTCATGTGGTGCAAAAAAAAAAAAAGAAGAAGAAATTTACAGTACAAACAACGTGTGATCCCCCCGAGGACGGAGGCAGAGGAATGGAGTCAAACACCCGCCCACTTCCCTGCTCCTCTCTGAATGTACAATCTTCACAGCACCACACCCCCTTCTCCAGAGCCGCACTGAGCATGTGCAGTGATAGTGACGAGGCCCCCCCCTCCTCCTCCTCCTCCTCCTCCTCCTCCTCCAGCTCCGCCATGCTGGTCCTGTAATTGGTTGGTAACAGGCTTGAGCGGCACCACATTGCACCAGGCGGACTTCAGCCAGCCGCATTAGTGTGTTTACGCATTCGCAGCCCTATTAGAGGCTGTTTGTTGGCTCGTTAGCGGGCCGGCGCTGGAGTTTGAACCCCGCCGTCAATAAAAGAGAGGAGAGGGTGTAATCTGAGGCGGTGACGTCGACGGCCGACAGGGTTTCCCTGATAATCTGAGACCGGTGGAACAGTTTGTCCCCGGGTGTTAAATCCTGTGTTTAAAAGGTCTTAAGACGTCTTAAATGATCCAAGTTTTAGGATTATAACGTTTGTTTTTTGGATTTAGTCAGATCACGTTTGTGGTTCGGTCTGCAGTTTATTAAATCATGAATTTACTTCTGTTTATCGTCTCATATTGTAGTTTTATAGCTCTTCATTATTCTTTTGTGAAGCCGATGCTTCATGTGTTAAAGCTGCATTCTCTCTCCTGACCACCAGGGGGCGACTCCTCTGGTTGTATAGAAGTCAAAGCTTCATGTGTTAAAGCTGCATTCTCTCTCCTGACCACCAGGGGGCGACTCCTCTGGTTGTATAGAAGTCTATAGAAAATGACTCTACTTCTCTCTTGATTTATTCCCTCAGTAAACATTGTAAACATGAGTTTATGTCTCAATCTCTAGTTTCAAGTCTTCTTCAATACAGCATGATGTTCATTTAGTAAATTATGGTCCATTTAGAGTCAAACAGACCATAAAGCAGGGGATGCTTCAGGGGCGGGGCTATGAGGTGATTGACAGGTCTGGGAGTTGTTCATGTTTTCGTTTTACACCTTTAACACTTTCACAGTTTGTTTTCACTTCATAGAAGTTATTTGTAACATTTCCTAGAAAATGTCTCCTTCAGCGTTCGGTTGTATTTTAGCTCCGCCCTCTCGCGTCGCTCCTGGTTGCGAAAAACCAAGATGGCGACGACCAAATGTGCCGAACTCACGGCTTCAAAACGTCCACAAACCAAAAGGTGACGTCTTTATATCCAGAAACAGTCCATGCATCAATAAAATAACATAAATACTTCTAACTGCAGAACTTGACTGAGAATCATCACGTTTTTACGTTTTATTGAAAGTCAAAGTAACGCAGTAGATGTACATGTATGAGGACGCTGCAAACGGGAGCTGCTCAAAGCTAATTTGCATATTTTTAACGCCCAATATGGGAACAAATACAGGCTGAAAACCAATGAGATGAATCCAGAGCGACGTTTTACTTCATCGACTCTTTAAACACAGTTTACATTTGGTTGGTTTATTAAAGCTGAAATTTTGGATGATTTCAAAATAAAATACTAAATATAAATTCACACATAAAGAACAGAAGCAGACAGGATGCTGACCGGACGGCTCAACTGAGTGTGTGTGTGTGTGTGTGTGTATGTGTGTGTGTGTGTGTGTGTGTGTGTGTGTGTGTGTGTGTGTGTGTCTGTGTGTGTGTGTGTGTGTGTGTGTGTGTGGCTGTGTGTGTGTGTGCACATCCATAATACAATCAATGAAATCTTATTAGATGTTTTTACTCCCTTTCTTTATTTTGTGTGTGTGTGTGTGTGTGTGCGTGTGTGCGTGTGTGCGTGTGTGCGTGTGTGTGTGTGTGCGTGTGTGCGTGTGTGTGTGTGTGTGTGTGTGTGTGTGTGTCAGTCACAGCTGTTGTGTCTGTTTTTATTACTTTCTCTGCAGGTGGGAAGACTTTTATTTTTTGATTTTCTTCCCCCCCTCGTCTTTATTCCGTCTCTTTGTTATTAGCTCGGCCGAGCACCGGTCATCCCGACATATTGAGTCCTCACCGACACGAGATCTCTGGTACCCTGCATCAATAACTGGGAGGAGGGGGGTCAGAGGGGAGAGAGGGGGGGTCACCGCCGTCCAGATCAGTAATGAAATCCGTGGTGTCTTTATTATTCAGCGCCGGTCATTGTTATGATCTGAAGTGTGAAAGATTGAAGAGCTTTTTAGATTCACGTTAAACTAAAGTTTTTACCTCATTTCTTTTCCCCCCAAATCATATTTTGCACATTAAATATTCTGAAAATGAACCTGCAGCTATTTCGATATTTGAATATTTTTTAAAGTCACTTTGCAAATAGAAATTCCCCAAAACTTGATGGTTTCTCAAATGTTTGGGTTTGCTGCTTTTTCTTAAATCACAGTAAACTGAACGTTTATTTTTAATTTTTTGGGCCGTAAAAATTAAACGATATAAAAATGTCACGTTGCTTTTTTTTTGTGTAATTGTGTGCAATGTTTTTAAGACCGAACGATGAATCGAGTGAAATGATAATAATAGTTTGAGACTTAAAATGCAATGAAATAAAAATAAATTAGAGCCATGCAAATTAAACAAAATCAATTACCCAAAAGTAATATAAATATTAAAAGGCAATAACATTAAAAAGATGAGACGCATTGGAAATAAAACGATGTGCTCACGTCGGTAAAAAAGCTTTTTTTAAATACCAGTTTAAGAGCTTTGATTTCTTAAGTCATGTCATTATGCTTTTATTCAAGACTTAATAAAATAACAAATGTAAAATATTATAATAAATAATAAATATGAGACTGTTATCTAAGGGAGGGGGGCGCATTATACCATTATACCTTAACTGCTTTGTACTCTAAAAGCTTCATTTTTATTAATTCTTTGAAGGAAAAAGCTCCGGTCTGTAACAACAGTTACATTCATCTAAAAAATACCTTCATCTTGATATTATTATTTAAAATGATCCTGTTAACCTGCGTCACATGACCTGGTTTAATGAAGCGTAAACGGCCAAATCAACCACCCAACTAGCTACATCTTACACGACTGTTTTTATTTTATTTAATTTAATATTATTATTCTATTCTATTTTTTGTATATATTGTGCATTTTTCTTATTTTTCTTATTTTCTTCTTATTATTCTATTCAATTTTGTTGTATATATTGTTCTTACCTGTATCTAAAAATGCTGCTGTAGCGAAAAAATGTCCCCTTGCGGGATTAATAAAGTATCTATCTATCTGTCTATCTATCTATCTATCTATCTGTATATCTATCTATCTATCTGTCTATCTATCTATCTATCTATCTATCTATCTATCTATCTATCTATCTATCTATCTATCTATCTATCTATCTGTATATCTATCTATCTATCTATCTATCTATCTATCTATCTATCTATCTATCTATCTATCTATCTGTATATCTATCTATCTATCTATCTATCTATCTGTCTATCTTCTATCTTCTTCTTTATCTATCTATCTATCTTTATCTATCTATCTCTATCTTCTATCTATCTATCTGTATATCTATCTATCTATCTATCTATCTATCTGTTATCTATCTATCTATCTATCTATCTATCTGTTATCTATCTATCTATCTATCTATCTATCTATCTATCTATCTGTATATCTATCTATCTATCTATCTGTATATCTATCTATCTATCTATCTATCTATCTATCTATCTATCTATCTATCTATCTATCTATCTGTATATCTATCTATCTATCTATCTATCTATCTGTATATCTATCTATCTATCTATCTATCTGTATATCTATCTATCTATCTATCTGTATATCTATCTACCTATCCATCTATCTATCCATCTTTCTATCTAAAATGTAATTTTCCTTCCACTTTTTTCCACATTTTTCTGACGTAAACATTCATAAAGCGTCTCTATATCTGACTTTAAGCTGAAAGCCCGAGCAGCAGCTGCCCTGGTGCCTTTGAGCAAGGCAGGCGGGAGCGTCCTCCTGTCCTCGTATCCTCGCGTCCTCGTGTCCTCGCGTCCTCGCGTCCTCCTTCCCCCGTCTCTGTTTCCTGGAGCCTTCGCTCATGAATCCGAGGCTCGTTGTCTCTGCAGGTCGTGGCTGTAAATCCCCACAGTGTCGGTAATGTGTTTCCATTTAGACAAAAACAAGCAGATTAGACTCCGGGCTCGCTGGGTTTTTTGTGTAAATTTAAAATGTAAAATAATGAGATTTTTTTGTGATAAACACGCTTTGGTGACAACGTGTGACGGAAATTAGGCGTTAATCCTCCACAGCTGTCGGGAGCCGGTCACGTCAGGTGGGTTTCATCACGTCGTTCGTACGGCCTCATCCCAAACAAACACTCGGAGCCTCAGGTGGGACGAAGATAAAATGTTTATTAAAAACATACAGGGGCTCGTCTGGGTGGTCTGGAAACGCCTCCGTGAAAATCCATTCGGTAGCCTGTTTCCGGAGCTTTTGATCTCATGGCGGCGTCTTCCTCGGCAGACGGAGGCGTCCAGGTCGACTTTTAAGGCGACCCGGACAAGAAGTCTTTAACGTGCTGAAGAATTAATGGAAATGTTTCGTTATCTGCAATCCCCGACGACCCGCCTGCGGAGGAAGGGGGTGGGATTCAGTCGCAACGCTCCAGCACAGCTAATTAATGGACACAATGAACATATTACAATATTGGAAAGCAACAAAGCACCACACGGACGGGAATTGACCTTGAATTGTTAACGTCGCAATGACATCAGATGGTCGAGGTCAGGCGTTGACCTTGAGTGGTTAAGGTCAGGCGTTGACCTTGAATGGTTAAGGTCAGGTGTTGACCTTGAATGGTTAAGGTCAGGCGTTGACCTTGAATGGTTAAGGTCAGGCGTTGACCTTGAGTGGTTAAGGTCAGGTGTTGACCTTGAATGGTTAAGGTCAGGCGTTGACCTTGAATGGTTAAGGTCAGGCGTTGACCTTGGACGGTTAAGGTTAGGATTGGTTGAAGGGCAGCGAGTCTTGCGAGGGTTTCCGCACTTTTTCTCAGTTCTACAGTAACGAGATAGACTCGCCCTTCAGGGTTCATACAATCTAAATGTACTTTAATCATTCATTTAAAAAAGAAAAAGAAAGCCAACTACTAACTAAGAAGAATACACAAAATCAGACCAAACTGCTGGACAGGACTCAGCCGGTCATCATGCTAACGTCGTGCTCTTTTAGCTCCGCTTTTGGTCTCCTCCAACCAAAGGGAAAAGAAAATCAGTTTTATATCATTTTAAATGATTCTATTTTACTACATACAACACACAGCCATTTAAAACATTGTCAACATGAGCTGTAATATAATTCTATCACACAAATAGTGACTCAAACCAGCGAATATTGTTTAATAATTGACGCGTCCCTCATGCAGCCCTGCAGCTCGATCCCTGTAAACAAAAGTCCCGTCTTTAATTGACCTGAATGATTAAATTCAGGTTGGGACAAAAAAAAAAAAAGGAAAAAAAAGCACACCCACTCACTCCTGCCACTTAAAAAAGAAAAACCCACAAAGCTAATTAATTAGGGCCGGCCGCCTCATTTGTATGCTTTGTAAGCGCTAATTAAGATATGCAAAATATCCAGATGAGCGCCGCGGCCCGGATGTGTTTTAAAGGGCCGGACGGAGGACACGTCCTTTAATCTGAGACTTCAGGAAGTGCAGGACGTTCGGGGGAGTCTTCTCTCGGTGACTTTGGTACTTAAGGTGACAGCGAGCAGCTGGACCTCACGATGATGCAAAGAGCTGCAAGACCTGCAGACTCAGACTCAACTTCTCTCACGAAGGACGGGGGGAAAAAAAATGCATTTTTTTCCAGCCTTTTTATTCGAGGTGTATTTTGGGCTGAAAAGCAGATAAAGTGTGAACATTAGCTTCGGTTAAAGAGGCGGAGCGGAGGCTCATGAAGAAGGTTCACGGGGAGGACCGGGGGTCGTTCAGGGTCACCGGGACGCCGCTCGCAGAACCGCGCGCTGCTTTTGACTCGTTCCTTTCATTCACGTCTATGGAATCGTGTGTCAGAGACGGGTTTCTTTTTAAAAGAATTATGTTTTAGTCTTTATTCAAAATCTGCATCCATCACATCTCCAGGAACAAAACCGAATCAGTCACAATCCAAACAAAAGGAAACGGGACAAATACTTTCCATATATTAATATAATAATAATAATATATAATATATTCCATTCACTCCCATTGAATCGAGTGGTGGAGGCGGACTAAAATCTGCCTCCATCATCTCATCCATTAAAGATGACAATGAGCATCTTGAATCTTGAACATATCGCCATAGAAACCATGTACGCATACGTTGAGGAAAATGTGTTGAAAGCTGTCCGGAGCCACAGATTTCCTACGTGTTGTCTGAGCACCTGAACGCAGCGCGGGGCTTCCTCCGCTGAGTGATGTTCAGTAAAATACAAATACTGTTGGTTTCCGTGTGCAGTCGTTTAGTGTAGCGATGATCACCTCTGGGCCTCTTGAGCAGCGTGAGAGCACTGCACACACACACACACACACACACACACACACACACACACACACACACACACACACACACACACACAGTCCCAGAGCAGAGCTGGTTAGTGTCAGGTCGCTGATGGATGGAGGATGAGGTCAGTCCTGAGGGGGATCCAGACTCTCTGGAAAAGACCTGTTGTTCAGTCTCACTGTCTGTCCCGCTGGGCTGCAGACCTCCGATGATCTCATCCACTCCGTAACACACACACACACACACACACACACACACACACACGCACACACACACACACACGTTTAGATGCCGATCGCCCAACGGGGGACGTGTTTCGGCTCCAAATACACTTTTAAATCCAACGGTTTTATCTGGAAATCGAAGACGTTTGTATAATTATTTTTTAACTGACTCGTGTTTTGATGCTTTTCTTTGGTCGGATTCATTAAACATGAGCAGAAGTTGTTTAACACAGAGGCAATTTAAAGCGCTTTAAATATGCATCAGACAATAAAATCAAGAATAAAAACCAGAAAAAGAAAAAAAAAAGGTGAATAATACGCATAGAATTAAATGAAACGCATATATAATAGACCAGGAATACAAACTAAGTGTAGCAATAAGCTGCATGTTGCTTTAAATGCTACTGAAATGTTTAAGTTTAACCCTTCGGAGGGATTCCCTGGTTCGACTTCGCCTCGTCGCTCCTGGTGATGAGTCATTGTTGTTATTTATTGTTATTAATTATTCATGTGCCCTGCTGGCTGCTCGGGGACGTCTCCGCCGGGCATCACTGTGCATTCAGGGCTCAGAGCAACAATTTTGACTTCTGATGGCGGGAAACAGGTGGAGATGTTGTTAACGAGGGCTGAGTTCCATTTAGTGTTCCAGGAAGTGAGCAGCTCGTTAAGGCCGGTAACTAAACCTGAGCTTCGGCCGCTTTCTCAAAAAGATGTTTCTGAGAGAATCAATTTCATTCAGTGGTTCGTTTGTTATTTGATGGAAAAGTCTCGGTTTGTGTGCGTTTTTTATAAGAAAGTATTTTCAAGTAAAAAAATAAATAAAAAGTCTCCACAGGAAACAACTTTGTTAGGTTTAGACAACAAAACGAGTTAGTTAGGTTTAATAAAATATGATGAAATACTTAGTTAGGTTTAGGAAAAGATCGTAAAAATACTTAGGTTAAAAAAAAGATTGTGAAATACTTAGGTCGTGGCTACTTTTGTCTTTTCAATAAATGTTTGTCATCAACTGTCAGGTCTGAGATCTGAGATCTGAGGTCTGAGATCTGAGATCTGAGGTCTGAGGTCTGAGATCTGAGATCTGAGGTCTGAGATCTGAGATCTGAGGTCTGAGATCTGAGGTCTGAGATCTGAGGTCTGAGATCTGAGGTCTGAGATCTGAGGTCTGAGGTCTGAGATCTGAGGTCTGAGATCTGAGGTCTGAGGTCTGAGGTCTGAGGTCTGAGGTCTGAGATCTGAGGTCTGAGGTCTGAGGTCTGAGATATCTGATCTGATCAGCCAGACCTCATACCGAGGTGTTAAGTTCTGATCTCAGTGAGCTGTGGACCTGATGTGGACCTCGTGTGGACCTCATGTGGACCTCGTGTAGACCTCGTGTAGACCTCATGTCGACCTCGCGTAGACCTCGCGTGGACCTCGCGTGGACCTTGCGTGGACCTCGCGTAGACCTCGTGTAGACCTCTTGTGGACCTCGTGTAGACCTCGTGTAGACCTCGTGTGGACCTCGTGTGGACCTCGTGTAGAGCTCGTGTAGACCTCGTGTAGACCTCGTGTAGACCTCTTGTGGACCTCGTGTAGACCTCGTGTAGATCTCGTGTAGACCTCGTGTAGACCTCGTGGAGACCGTGTGGACCTCGTGTAGACCTCGTGTAGACCTCGTGTGGACCTCGTGTAGACCTCGTGTGGACCTCGTGTAGACCTCGCGTGGACCTCGTGTAGACCTCGTGTAGACCTCTTGTGGACCTCGTGTAGACCTCGTGTAGACCTCGTGTGGACCTCGTGTGGACCTCGTGTAGAGCTCGTGTAGACCTCGTGTAGACCTCGTGTAGACCTCTTGTGGACCTCGTGTAGACCTCGTGTAGATCTCGTGTAGACCTCGTGTGGACCTCGTGTGGACACAATCAGGACCGTTTGTAGACTCATCCCTGACCCGCGCTCCGTTGTCCTGAGTGAGGAAAACACATTCACTGATTGTGTTTCAAAATAAAGGCTCATAAAAAGTCCTGTACTTGTTTAAAATATGACAAAGATTTTAATTGGTTTGTAGTTCACGGACTATTTTTCGGCTAAATTTGATAGAATTAAAAAGAATAATTAAAAGTACAAAGAAGTTTATCCATTAAGAGCAGATCAACAGCGTGACGACCTTTCAAAATAAAACACTTGAACTTTCTTTAGTTTTTTATGTTATTTTGTGGTTTGTTAGAGCAAATGACTGCGGCTCTTAGTGAAGGGAGGTGTGTGTGTGTGTGTGTGTGTGTGTGTGTGTGTGTGTGTGTGTGTGTGTGTGTGTGTGTGTGTGTGTGAGTGTGTGACATTGCCATGAGGTTAAAGTTGAGAGTTTTTTTAAGTCAGAGACACATGTATCATGAGCATAAACACACACACACACACCCAAAAACTGCACAGGATTCAGCTGTGTGCAATTACACACACACACACACACACACACACACACACACACACACACACACACACACAACAACTTAACGAAGCAAGTAACGAGCATTTTGTAAACACACTTTTATATGAACAATAATTACAATTTCAACCACTCAGTGTTGCATGATGATGATTTGCTTTGATGAGAGAAACACATCTGCAACAACACACACACACACACACACACACACACACACACACACACACACTATAACTTTCCTGGATCCTCTTTTGTCTGTTCGTACGTTTAAACACATCGTTAAAACTTGAAGTATCGTTACGTGTTGTTGAAACTGTGTAAAATAATTAAAAGGACATTCTCATTAACTTCTTATTGTCTTCCTCTCCGGCTGTCTGTCTCTCTTTTTGGTTTTCTGTCTCTCTCTCTCTCTCTCGCTCTCTCTCTCCATCGCATCCTCCCTTTCCTCTCGGTTTTGGCTCATGTTGCCACGGTAACCACAGTTTTTTATTATTTCGGGCCAAGTTGTAGCGGGGCAGTTTTTTAAGGATCGTATTGGGCTCCTTTTATTTACACACACATGCTGTCACACACACACACACACACACACACACACACACACACACACACTAACATCCCTCTCTGCTTCCAGATTACCCAGAGTGCCGCTGGCCTGAGGATCGTCCAGGAGACGAGGAGGACGCACAGTGATTGGAGGAGGAGGCGGAGAGCCTCTCGTTAAGCCCCTCCCCCCGCTCCCCTCTGAGGACGTGCAGTGAGTCGCAGCTTTTATCTTATTTTGGTGGGACTTGTCGGTATCTGGGGGATTTCTTTTATTTTGAAATATGTACATGAGAACTTCCTGTGTGTTTTTGGGTCTCACTTCCCAAAGATCGGAAGTGTCGCCTTTGTGGTTCGTGTGATATCTGACCAGAAGATACTCCTCATATTTGAGCGTTTTCCTGCGAAAGTCCAGCACCGACTTCTGCTCGTTACGTGAATACAGTCTTTTCAAAATAAACTTCCGTCTTCACGGGAAGTTTCTCTCCGGGGTTTGACCTGTTTGGTCTCTTCGGGACGATCAATAGATTAAATATAGTAATAGAATAAACGATCGTGGAAGTTTTTTCTCATAATTATTCAAAATGTGACTCATGAATCCTGTCTGTCCTGCACTAATTAACCAGCTCGTCAGAATGACATTTAAAAAGCGCTGATTGATGAACACAGAGGGAGACGGGTGTGTTTTAAACACAGGAAAACCCCAAATAAACCGGCCATAGACTCTATGGACTCTGGTGAGTCACGTTCGACATCACGAACGCGCCAGCAAACAAGGTTCGTTAAAAAAAACCTTCTATTTCATATTTGCTACTTATTCCGTTTCTCTTTCAAACTCTAAAACCAGAGTTGGGGATCGTTGGAACAGTGAAAACTAACCAAGGTGTTTTTTTCGTTAGTTTTGTTCTGTGTGTCCAGTTTAAATGAAGTGTTTCGATGTTGCTGTCAGCGGAGTCCGGTGGCTTTGAGCAGAGCGGATAGCGGACGTTTCTTTTCTCGTCTCACTGGATAAACGAAGGGTTCATTTTGACCGAGCCGGCGTGGAAGTACGACGGGTTTCATTTTGTTTCCGTCGAGTTTGAATGAAGTTTGTTTTCTGTCAACGGAGCCCGGTGTCTTAGAGGAGAGAACATAACGGCCGTTTGTTTTTTAAATCCTAGTCGGTGAATTAGGTCTTCGTTTTGTACCAAACCAGAGTTGGTGGTTGTGACAAAGACGGTTTTGATGAGTTTTATCTCGTCGTGTTTACGATGGACATATTAATATCATGTTTTCGTACGCCTGTTGATTTTATTCATTATTCATTCACTTCAACGATAAGTGTGTCATGTTTCCATAATGGCCGGTAATCACCTGTTTTTATTAATTTGTCCTCGAACGAACGGCGACCGTAACCTTTCCCACTGGAGACAAATAACAGAAAGTCTCCGTGTTTCGTAGTAAAGAGTGAAGACTGGAAAGAGAGCCGGTGTAAATCCCCGAGATTTGCTCAGAGCCTCTGAGTCACTCAGACGAGGTTTTTTTCTGATCAGACGCCTCGGAGGAGAAGATCCAGGAGGAGGAAACGGGAGGACCAGATTACCAGACGTGATTAAAGAAACAAAAGCGAACCGTGGAAATGTGTAAATCAGCGTCGCGGTGTTTAGTTAAAAAGAACTAAAGGTTTTTCATCGCGGGGGAAACAAGAGAGGCTCGTCTCGTCCTCACAGGTTGTTCGCTCTGTTTTTACCCACGATGCACTCTGGCGTCGGTACACATCCATCAGGGAGAGAAACGTATAATCAAACCTTCTTCTTCTTCTCTTTGGGCTCCTTTGTCCCGTCGGCGTCCTTCAGTCCGCCGGAGACGGGAAAAAAGGGACGAAAAATACAATTTTGGCAAAACTCAAGGCCGGCGTGAGCTGCTACCTCTGGGAGTTTTAGTATAAAGTGTTCTTAGAGCAGGCTGGTTTCCCCAAATGCATTTCAGTCAAGGTAGAAGACAGAGAAGAATAAAGGTGTTTCAGAAGCAGAGAAGGAGAAAGGAGCACCTGGAAGGCCGAGAGATGTTTTCTTTTGTTTTTTCTTCAGGTGAGTAAGACAGAAAGTTGCTCCGGGGGAAAAAGTCAGAGGGACATTTTGAGAGATGTGACATTTCATCTCCAAAAATGTAGGTCTAAACGGAGGGTCTCTGCAGAGTGAGGAGGTGCAGACGGGAGGAAGAGGGGAGGAGGAAAAACAACATCACATTTCGAGAGTGAAATATCAAACGATCCGTAGGCAGAAAAGTAAAAAAAAAATGAATAAAGTAGAAGCAGAGGCGAGAGAAGATGGAAGGAGATGTGATTGAAAGGAAAAGAAAAGAACCTTCAGACGTGAATGGAGGAGCGCGTCTGAGCTGAATCAGGTAGAAATGTGTGTGGGAAACATTGCGCTCGGTTCAGCGGGTTCATTCAGTAACAGTTGAAACATGGCGGCGTCCGCAGCCTCTGGTGCCCCCGCGGCGACGCGCTGAACCCACTTTGTAGTC
>JACSYO010000683.1:172500-180000 GCA_016806645.1 Ophiodon elongatus | reverse complement strand
CATTGTTATGGTTGTTATGTTACATTGTTATGGTGTCACGCAACATTGTTATGGTTGTCACGCAACATTGTTATGGTTGTTATGTTACCTTGTTACGTTACCTTGTTACGTTACCTTGTTACGTTACCTTGTTACGTTACCTCGTTACGTTACCTCGTTACGTTACCTCGTTACGTTACCTTGTTACATTACCTTGTTACGTTACCTCGTTACGTTACCTTGTTGCATTTTTCTAGTAGTTTTGTTGCCTGAACTTAACTTGTTTCACGATGTTGACCACGTGTTGTGAGTTTCTGCGTGATACGAGTCTGATATGAAACATAATTATGAAACGATGGTTGGTTCAGGAACACGTGGTTTGCTGAAACGTAAAATGCCCCAAAATAGATTGTTAAATATGTTTAAATGAGTTAAATATGTCTTCTCATCTCACCTTCTTGTGGGATAAATGCAAACTTTCAGTTCATCTTCTCATCAACAAATACGTTTAAAGTTCTGTGTTTTAACACCAACTGTTTCCTCAAAGAAAATGAAACTCTCCTCAGTTTGCTGTTTTAAGTCGAAGACTGTAAAAATTTCTGCTGGGTTTCAATCTTTAATCAACTTGAGGTCTCTGAAGGTTTAAAGTGGCTCCTTGTGGGCGTCTCTCTGGCTCAGAGACTCTCAGGAACCTCGTCCCCCCCAGGAGAGAGAACGAGGTCAGGATTTAAGCCGCGCTCCTCTTCCAGACACAGTTTTTTGGGAGTTTTAACACCGGCCCCCCTTCGATCGGCCAAAGCAGCTCAGTAACACTGGAGTTTATCCAGCGCCGCATGATTGAGGCCATGATGAAGTCAAGTGTTTTTCCGAGTAATGAGTGTTAGAATGTTTTATTCCGGAAGGTACCCACCAACGCATTTGTTCAATTTTGTTAAGTGCCACTCAAGAGATTCTCCTCAAACTCTCAAATTGATTTTTTTATCGGGGGGTTTGTGGGGGGTGGGGGTGGGGGAGGGTTAGGAAAGGTGCAGATTTTTACATGTTTTTAAGAGCTAAAGTAACAGCAGAGATGGAGATTTTAAAGGTAACTAATCCAATTACAGTTGGAGAAAATGTGGTTTCAGTCCAAAATGGAGATGGGAAATAAGCTAATTGCAGCAGAAGAAAGCCCCCAGATGACCCACGCTTAGCCCTTCTGCTAATGATCAACAACTTATTCCATCTTTAGATGCATTTGCCAAAAATCCCTCCAAACTGAAATTTGGTTCATAGTTGGCAGAAATTGGCAGATAATTTAAAACATGAGGAGACAGAAGTTTGGTGGTGAGTTTTCAAGAACAAAAGTTTGGTTTCAGAAGATGCATACACAATGAGGTAAAACAAAATAAATAAGAAGTCATTTCTTGCATTTCTATAAATTCATTTTTTTTTATTGTGCAAGAAGGGAAATATCTCGACTCTGATTTTACACAACAGATCAGTTTAGTCTGCGTTATAAACTGGGTTTGTCTAATATTCAAGACATCTAACAGAAGATGCCATGCATTATGGGAAATGGAGTTTTGACCAATATTGGGGACTTTGTTTGGCGAAGACATTTCCATAATCCATTTAGTGCATCGACTCTTTTTTGAAAAAAGGAAATAACAATATCAAGCGTGCATAAAAAATTTTTTTTGGCACAATTGAAGCAGTTTTATCTGATTTAGTTTAGTTTACATATAGCTTTTCTAATTTGTTAGTTCAAAATGCACATTAAGATCTGTGAATAGAAAGCCCAAACCCACAGGCCAAAGATATATATATATATATATATATCAATAAAATGACTCGGTAGGAAGCTTACAGGATATATGGAGAATGACATGAAACAAAGCTGGACTCAAACTTGTCGATGCTCCGATTAATAGTCAGCGCCTTAAACCTCGAAATTATTATGATTTTAAATCAAATAAGTTGTAAAGAAAATGGAAGTAGTGATCCTCTTTCTTTCAGTCCAACGACAAGAGTCACAAAAAGATCCTGTGCCGTTATATCTTTTACATGTCATCATGTAGTACGTACGTCAACATGTCAGTGTGGGTTGCATGACACAGCAGTATGCGCATTTAAAAAAAGACGTATATAGAAATGTTGACTGAGGACTGACTGAAAAAAGGAAACGCTGCCCTGCTAACCGGTTTATGAACAAAAACAGATTTAAATGTGGCTCAGGTGTTGTGCTGAGTGTCAGAGAGCCGAGATCATATTTCTGCTGCTCAGAGGTGGTACGCCGCGATACTTCACTCATATCAAACACGACTCCCGGTGCAGGCCAATTGGAGATAGACTGCTGGGAAATTTTCGAAAATTACTATTCCAAATTTACAAGGTGGAGCGCTGCCACTGTTAGACAGTTTAGGGAGAGCCGCGGTGCGTAAACCGTTTTAGTTCGCCTCCTGCTGTGATGCAATCTGTTACGAGCATCAGTCAATTCACCCTCTCTGTTCGAGGATAAGAAAACACAGCCGCCAGCCAAGTCGGTAAACTCGGTAAACATTATGGAGGGTTCTCCCAACCTGCAGACCGAGCTGCAGCATTCAGGGAATATCTAACACATGCCGAGCTCTGACATGTCTCGACATTAAATATGAATACAGTCTTATAAATGTGGTCATTATTTTTCATGTAATTGGAGGCTTTTTCTTCTTCTTCTTCTCTTTATGTTGACTGATTAATCCAGAACAGTAAGAAGCCCAATCTGCTTCCTGTCCTGCTTTAACGAACACAGACCGGCTTTATGCCGCCAAATATTTAATTTCCTGGTCGTTCTTTTTTTCTTATTCTGCCTATTTAAGGTTTCACGACTTTCATAATAACTGCAGGAGATAGCAGGAATATCTTCAGCTTAGTTCAGAGAATCCATAACGAGGAGAAGGGGAGCTGCTCTGGGTGGATTAATATTAACGCACACCTGTGACACACTCGGTCTGAATGGAAGGTTATTTTTTCCCCATTGCGACAAAGTAGTTCCTTTCCACACATCGTTTTTCCTTCTTCAGCTCCAGAGGGATCGTTTCAGTTCCACTGTGGAGAATTTGGAAGTCGACCGCGACGATTAGCTGTAGTTTGAAGTAGAGATGCTAATTCAGAATGTTTAACCGTTAACCGGCAGGATAAGAGCTCAAACTAAAACATGTTAAGCCAGCTGTGTGTGTGTCAAACAGACAACTGATGGATGGATGGATGGGTGGGTGGATGGAGGGATAAATGGATGGATGGGTGGAGGATGGATGGATGGATGGATGGATGGATGGATGGATGGATGGATGGATGGATAGAGGGATAAATGGATGGATTGGTGGAGGATGGATGGATGGATGGATTGGTGGAGGATGGATGGATGGATGGGTGGATGGGTGGAGGATGGATGGATTGATGGATGGCTAGATAGATGGATAAATGGATGGATGAGTGGAGGATAGATGGATAGATGAAGGGATAGATGGATGGGTGGATGGGTGGAGGATGGATGGGTGGATGGATTGGTGGAGGATGGATGGATCGATGGATGGATGGATGGATGGGTGAGTGGAGGATGGATGGATGGATTGATGGATGGGTGAGTGGAGGATGGATGGATAGATGAAGGGATAGATGGATGGGTGGATAGATGGATGGATGGGTGGAGGATGGATGGATGGATGGATGGATGGATGGATGGATGGATGGATGGGTGAGTGGAGGATGGATGGAGGATGGGTTTCCATGTCCCCCTGACTTTTCCTCTGGAGCTCTCATCAGGTCAACATTTTAATTTGTCCCATAATTTGGTTCATCCTCAAGTACCTGAAAGCCGATGACATCACCATCAGCTAATGAGCGAACGTTAGCATGCGAACACGCTAAGCTAAGGCGGTGAACTCCAGTGTTTGAGTCCATATGTGTGAACAGGGCTCGAGTACAGTCAGTGCACCTGAACCCTCTGGAAAAGTACGTCTCTCCATATAAAGAGATCCCGCTCACAGAATGCCGATGGCAGTGAATACTCACCTGGGGTTTCACAGACTTTTGGTACAATGCAGTACGATGATTCTTTTACAGCATGAATGAGGATTGTTCTTCCAGCTTTGGAGGGGGTGATACAACATGACAAATATACTAAATCATAGCACGCCTGCACATTTCATCCTCTCATCTGTCGACAGAATTCTGCCTCTGTGTCGCCGTATTTTGACTCTTTGTCCAAAGAAAGTCTTGTTTTAAGAACCGATAATTTTGGGCTTTTTGCAACCTGAGCTTCCCCGCTGAGAGACGAGGAATGACGACGGAGAAGGGTCGAGGGTGTCGAGGGGGTCGAGGATGGATGGAGAGATGGGGGTGGGGTGGGAGGAGCAGAGAGACTCTCTGATGTAAACTGAACGCTTCAGCAATCCATTTGTTCTGCAGGATTTTCCAAAGAATTCCCCGGTGACGGAGGTGGTGTAACAGAGAGAAAGAGACAAAAACGGCAATGCAGCCATAAAACCTGTCTCATATCAGAGCGGCTGTACTCCATTTATCTTGTAGATATTATATATATATTATATTAAACAGAGTTTTCAAACACAGTTATGCGTGTATTATTTTCTGTTGCATAATGGTGTGAGGATTGGGTCGGCACTGAGCTCGACCCCCCCTCGCCCCCCTCCTCCTGCTCTCTTGGTTTTCCTCTCGGAGCAGGAAACAATATCAAGCAACTGGGACTTGGACCGTTGCTCCATCTGTACAATATTATCCTTGTTCGTTCTCTTCTATTCTGCATCAGTGCTGCACGAGTTTTCCACAGAAATCCACCTCAAGGGGTCGAAGCAGAAACAGTCGGACCTGGTTCAAGTATTTGTGTGTATGCCTGTAGGAGAAATCCACCCTGAGCGCTGTTACGCAACAGTTGGCAGCGCGCTTCACATGTTTGAGTCCTTTTCGCAGTTTGACGCATGTTTATTCTTGTTGTGGATAATCGGCTATTGATGTGGAGGGCTGGAGAATCAAAACCTCTCAAGTACCTAAAGGTGGTATTCCATGTTTGATAGATTTGTAAGATTGGTTTTCTTATTCTTTGATCACATAGTTAAAACATTTTTTTTACTTTTTTACAAGTGCCTGTTTTTTTTTGTTTTTTAGATGTCAGAACTTGGGCTTCTTTTGTTGAATGAAAAAAAGTAGAAACATCTTCAGCATCTTCCTCATTTCTCAACAGAATGTTTCACATTTTTCTCATTGAAAATTTTCAAACGACGCCGAGGCCCATTGATGTCCAGATCGGATTAATTATTGGCAGAAAAACATTTCAGCAATCTCAAACATTACTGAAGACATATAATCAATGACTACGTTTACATGCACACTCACATTCCACTTTTATTCAGAATATGACAATATTCCAAATTTGTCATGAGTCATGTAAACATCATATTCTATTTGGATATTCTTTAATTAGGCTTTATTTTAAATGGAGCATTTTTCGATTAAAACATGTGATGTATTTATATTATTCTGGTTTTAGGAGCTTTCTTTGGACATGAATACAACTCACGATATGAGTCTCTTTCCTGTTCACCAGCAGCTCTGTGCTTTGAACACAAACCAGCTAGCCAAAAGTGTAAAGCTGGAGTCGAGATGAATGCCCACGTTTCTGTTCCCAAGGCCAAACATGCCTACTTTTAAACGTTATGAAGTACTTAGATATCAACAGATTTTTGGATATAAAGAAATATCTCTACGCCGACCTTTTCAAGGTGGTTGAAGGAACGAAAGAGGGAGTCTAACTTCACACGGTCCAACGAGTCCAACACCGCTGGAACACTTTGGAAATAAAACATATTTTGATGCAAAGAAGCCAAATGGCACAAACGGCTCTTGACGTTCCACCTTTCCATATTTCATACGGCACATATACGTCAAAGAAGGTCGTTGACGAGGGTGTGTCACGTGGTCGTTTTACATTTTTTGAGTCAGAATGTGAACGGCTGCATGTAAACGGGAATATTAGTGGAATATTCATTTTCATCAGCCACGAAAACAGCTTATTAGGAATATTGTCTTTTTCAGAATAAGTGCAAAAAAACAGAATATTTGGTGCTTGTATGCGTGGTCAGAGATGCTGGCAGTGTACCGGACCGTTAGGAAGGGAAAGGCCAAGCTCTCGATTTACCCGTCCTTCTACGTTACGCCCCTCGGCTGTGGTCTTTGGGTAGTGACCGAAAGAAAGAGGTCGCCGATACAAGCGGCAGCAATGAGCTTCCTTCTAGGGCGGCTGGGCTCGGCTTCAGAGACGAGGGCGAGGAGCTCAGACATCCGGAGGGAGCTCGGCTGAGATGTTCCTCACCCTTAGAGGTCTTCCAGGTACTGGTGAAAAGGGCCCTGGATAAGCGGAAGAAGATGATGATGGATGGATGATCGTTATATCATAAAGTGAAGCGATTACTAGAAGCTGAAACAAAGATGCAAGAGAGAGAGATTCAAAGAGAGAGAGAGAGAGAGTCAAATTCAACTTTATAGGCGAGAATCCCAAAGAGCATTGCGCGAAATCAATGTGGATCCTCAACCTTTACGCCCAAATATGAGTGTTGAACATCTGAACCTTAAATCGGGTTCCTTAATGTGCAGCTATAACCGCCTCCCCTGTACCCGGCCGCGGGGATCTACTCCCATTCAGATCAGGTCCGGCTCACAGTCGGCATCTCGGTTCCTCCCGAAGGTGTTGGATCGGGTTGGGGTCCAGACTTGGGAGAACCGTTCCTTTATCGGTGCACAGTGTCCCGTTAAAGTTGGACTTACACTCCTGTCTAAAGCATCAGCGCACGGTGGGACATGAGGATTTCCCTTAACTGTAACGAATGCGCCCGGATCACATCGTGAAAAAGATGGCTGGCGATCTTTAAAGCTCGATGAACAAAGCTGTTGAGTGATGTGGAAACTCCGGTCCCTTCTCCAGGAACTCTGAGGTCATTGAGTTTAAAAGTTGACTTTCGAGATCAAATCAGCTGTTTGATGAAACGCTTCCCTCGAGTGCGCTCGTCACTGCCCGCGCTGCACAACCCCTGACACGCGATAAACACCACAAACCGACGCTTCCTCGCAGTGTCAGACAAACTGAATAAACTCTTCCTGCATGCCTCCAGATTCTGCTTCTCCGCCGGCAGCGAGCAGAGAGTGGGAGTCGTACCGAGACGACATCTGCACGGCATTACACTTGTTAATCTTCTCCGAGAGGCCAGAGAGGTTTTCTCTGTAACAACATCTTGATTCTCTCCGAGTAATTCTTCCCTGGGGGGGGTTGGGAGGAGGTGCGGCCGGAGCAGCGGTGCATGTACAGAAACTTTAATATCTTCCAAGCGCTTCCTCCCGGGGTCGGCGGGTTCGGCTGGAGCGTTCGGTGCCAGCGCGGCCGGCGGGGTTAGCCGGCGATTGAACCGACGATAAAGAAAAGAGTCGGCCATTGTTTGTGTCAACGGGCAGAGTGCTGCTGAAGTGTCCTTGAGCAACACACAAGTCTTTCGG
>JACSYO010000683.1:157500-167500 GCA_016806645.1 Ophiodon elongatus | reverse complement strand
GTGCAGCCAAACTATTTTCTCTGCTTGGCTGCAGCTTCTCAGTGTGTGTGTGTGTGTGTGTGTGTGTGTGTGTGTGCGTGTGTGCGTGTGTGTGTGTGCGTGTGTGCATGTGTGTGTGTGTGTGGTGAGGGGATGGCTGATGGGATGTCACTTATTCTCTTTACTATCACAAAGTGGGAGGGACACACACACACACACACACACACACACACACACACACACACACACACACACCCTCGAGGTTAAACCACGCGCACACAGTTACCTGACGAGTTTTCGGTCTCACCTGAAACACCTTCATGAGGGTTTAAGAGTGTTTGAGTGTAAACCGTCTCAGGGGTCAAAGGTCGGCCTCCGTTCTTTACCGATCTGGGTTTTGATCCCGGCCTCGGTCCGGTGGGAAGCAGGTGAGGGATCTCCTCTCCCTCCCGGCCCTCGGCTCGGGGAAGCTGCTGAGACTCGTCTGAAAGAGAAGCGATGAGTCGCAGCTCTTCACAGCCGATGATATTCAAGTCCAAGGTTATTCAAATGACTCACGGTCGGAATTTAACTTTTCATTGTGTTGTTTTTTTCTCGCAGCATTGATGACAAAATCCCCAAAAAATCATCTTTCACTTGCATTATCTGATAATATCTGAGGATCTGTGTTTTTGTGTTTGTCATTACACCTTTACCCCATTATGAGCTCTTTTGTTCCAATTGTGTTTAATTCAAATCGTCAAATATCTTCCTTTTCTGTGCCAATTATTATATAGATTTTTTTCTTATTTAATCTTTTTCTACCATTTTTTTTTTTTGTCTTTCTTTAGTTCTTGTGGCACATTTTTCTAGATCCATGTAAATCTTTCCCAGAGCCTAGAAAAGCAGTTTTTTTATACGTGAATGTGAAGTTTATTGGCTGATCAGCTGACTCCATTGCTGTACAAGTACAAGTACAAGTACAAGTACATGTTCTTGTCCTACATTGAAGATTTCATACGATCTGTTGCATGAAGACACGTAACGACATACCAAAGAAAATACGTCTCCCTAGAAATGTAATTGAGAAGGAAGTGGACGTCGTCATGGTGACGTCTCTCGTTGGTTTGTGAACGTTTTGAAGCCTCGAGTTCAGCGATTTGATCACCTTATAGCCCCGCCCCTAAAGCATCCCCTCTTTATGGTCTGTTTGACTCTAAATGGACCATAATTTACTAAATGAACATCATGCTGTATTGAAGAAGACTTGAAACTGGAGATTGAGACATAAACTCATGTTTACAATGTTTACTGAGGGAATAAATCAAGAGAGAAGTAGAGTCATTTTCTATAGACTTCTATACAACCAGAGGAGTCGCCCCCTGGTGGTCAGGAGAGAATGCAGCTTTAACACATGAAGCTTTGACTTCTATACAACCAGAGGAGTCGCCCCCTGGTGGTCAGGAGAGAGAATGCAGCTTTAACACATGAAGCTTTGACTTCTATACAACCAGAGGAGTCGCCCCCTGGTGGTCAGAACCGGAGGTTGCGTCCTGGTTTGGACAAAGAAAGAAGAAGAATGTAGAATAAAAGAAGTCGATTTCTCTGGTGCTGCTGCGTCCATTTAGTTTTATTTGATAATGGTTTCATTTAAAATTGAAATATAAATACTATGTACAGTAAGCAATATATTTAGACACACACACCTTATTCATGATGTTTGTTTCAAAGACAAGTTTTTGGAGGTTTGTTGTAAACATTTTATTTCATTACAATTATTCATTGATCCGTATTTTTTTTTTTTCTTTTTATTCATTTCTTTCGGTCCAGTCCAGATTTTATTTATTTATTTTACCCTCCTTTGTGTGATGTTTCGGTAACAGGGTGGGGGGGGGGAGGGGGGGGAAGGGAGGAGTATTTATCTCAACAGACAGCAGAAAAAGAAACTTGACATCTACCTGTCGAAGCAACCGCTTCGCTTCGCGCAAATAAAAGGCGAAAAATGAAAAGAGATAAGAAAGTGAGTGTGTCAGGCTTCAGGTTGGCATGCGAGCGATGAAAAGGCCGCCGTTTGTCACCAGAAATTATTGATGTACAAACAAATAGACGCTGCGGGAGGACGCGGGAGTTTGGGAGGCTTTTGAAAAAAAGAATCAAAGAGGGGAGGGAAGGAGGAAGGAAGGAAGGAGGGAGGGAAGGAGGGAGGGAGGGAAGGAAGGAGATTATGAGACAAAAGCAGGAGAGAGAAGCGATGGAAAGGAGAGATGAGGAAGAGGAGAAAGTTAGAGGAGAGGAGAAGTGAGAAGGAGAGACAGACGGTAGGAGGAGGGGAGGAGGGGAGGAAGGGGGGCAGACATTTTTATTCTCCTTCCTCCTCCCTTTTCCCTCCTTTTGTCTCCTTCTCTTTCTCTTGTTCTCCCTCCTCTTCTTTCATCCCTTCCTTTCTTTTCTTTCTTCATCATCGTTACCTTTACCCTTCCACTCGTTCTTCCTTTTACTCTTCCTCACTCCCTTTCCTTTCCTCCTCTCCTCTCCCTTCTCCTTCCTCCCTCTTTCCTCCAGTCTTCCTCTCTACCTCACCCTCCTCTTTCCTTTTGCTTCCTTCACTCCTCTTCACTTCTTCTTCCTCCTCATTCTTTTCCTCGTTCCTCCCTGCCTCCTTTTCCTCCCCTACTTCTCTCTCCTACCTTCTTCTTTCTCCTCCACTTACATCCTTGCCACCTTTTTTTTTTAATTTATCTTCCCTCCACTATCTCCTCTTCCCTTTTTTCATTCCTCTCACTTTTTCCTCCTCCTCTTCCTCGGTTTCTCCCCCTTTATTACTCTTCCTCCCCTCTTTCTCCTCACATCTTCCTCTTCCTCCTCCATTTCCACCTTTTTTCTCTTCCCTCCCCTATCTCCTCTGACCTTTATTCCTCCTCCTCTTCCTCTTCCTCTCCTTCTCCCCCCCTGTATTTATCTTCCTCCTCTTCCCCTTGATTTCCCTCTCCTACCTCCTTCTCTCTCCTCCACTTCCATCCTTGCCACCTTTTTCTTTATTCTCTTTATCTCCTCTTCCCTATTTTCATTCCTGTCACATTTTCCTCCTCCTCTTCCTCTCTTTCTCCCCCCCCTTTATTCCTCATCCTCTTCCTATTTCCTCCTCCTACCTTCCGCTCTCTCTTCTACTTCTATCCTTGCCATATTTTTCTCTCCCTCCATTAACCCCTTTCCTTTCCTTATCTCCTTCACCTTTAACGACCCATCTTTCTCTCCTTTGCCGACCGTTTCCAATCTAACTTTTCTCCCTCTCTTCCTCCCTCTCTTCCTCCCTCTCTTCCTCATATCTTCCTCATATCTTCCTCCCTCTCTTCCTCCCTCTTCCTCACATCTTCCTCCCCCTCTTTCTCCCTCTCTTCCTCCCACTCTTCCTCCCCCTCTTCCTCCCTCTCTTCCTCCCCCTCTTCCTCCCTCTCTTCCTCCCTCTTCCTCCCCCTCTTCCTCCCTCTCTTCCTCATATCTTCCTCCCTCTCTTCCTCCCCGTCTTCCTCCCCCTCTTTCTCCCTCTCTTCCTCCCACTCTTCCTCCCCCTCTTCCTCCCTCTCTTCCTCCCCCTCTTCCTCCCTCTCTTCCTCCCTCTCTTCCTCCCCCTCTTCCTCCCTCTTTTCCTCACATCGTCCTGCCTCTCTTCCTCCCCCTCTTCCTCCCTCTCTTCCTCCCTCTCTTCCTCCCCTTCTTCCTCCCTCTCTTCCTCACATCTTCCTCCCTCTCTTCCTCCCTCTCTTCCTCCCCCTCTTCCTCACATCTTCCTCCCTCTCTTCCTCCCCCTCTTCCTCCCCCTCTTCCTCCCTCTCTTCCTCCCTCTCTTCCTCACATCTTCCTCTCTCCAGCTCCTCGTCCATGTATTTTCTCTTCCCACCTCCTTGCTCGCGCCCTCTTTCCTTCCCTCCCCCCTTTTCTTCCTCTCCTCTCGCCTGTTGAATGAACGGATGAATAAACCCAAACAGGCGGCCATGTTTGTACTGCGACAGAAACCTCCTCCTCCTTTTTTACCTTTTTATTTTCTTCGTATTCATTTTATTCCTCTTTCCATCCTTTTTTATTTCCTCCTTTCTTTCTTTGTGCCTCTAAAGAGGAAAATGTCCTTAATACTTACTCACATACTACATCTTGATATTAATTATCATGTATGAAAGCATTCGTAATAACAGTTAATCAGTTCTCGTGCGTATTTAAAGGCATTTTCTTTAATTTCTCTGCTCATAGCCGATATTTATATTAGATTTCTCTTTATGTTACCAAATGGGATAATTTTCAAGCTTAAAAACTAAAGTCAACGTTCATAATTCTTCTGGAAACCGTCACGGGACGCCGAGCGAAACCCGATCCCAAATCAATCAATCTGCATCCAGATTAGTGGAGACCGATAATTATATATATATTATTTATATATATATATATATATTATTTATATATATATTATATATCAGCGTCTCTGAAGACTCGATGCGTGAGAATCAATAATCCATAATTGTCGGTCTGCAACGCGGCACACGAGTATCTGTGTGTGTGTGTGTCTGTGTGTGTGTGTGTGTGTGTGTGTGTGTGTGTGTGTCTGTGTGTGTGTGTGTGTGTGTGTGTGTGTGTGTGTTCTCACAGAGACAAAGACGGAGGCAGACGCCTGAAATTGGTGTTTTTTGGTAGCCACTCCAGTCATTTGGGAGAAATAAGACACACACACACACACACACACACACACACACACACACACTCTGTCTCACTCACACACACACACACACACACACACACACACAGTTTGAAGTAGTGTTTAGCAGATTTTTTCGTTTCTTTTTTTTCTTTTTTTTTTGGGCAGGACGAGCGGGGTAGCGCTCTCTCCCTCCAGCGACCATGGGACTCGGCGCGTTGCCATGGAAACAGCCCAAACTGCACCGGAGGAGTGATTGAGAGAGGGAGAGAGAGAGGGAGGGAGAGGGGGAGAGAAAGGGGGAGAGAGAGGTAGACTGAGATGGGAAAGAAAGAGAGAGAGTTTTTTTTTTTTTTTTTTTTTTGCTCCAAGAAGAAGGCCTTCTGATGGCGACTGTTGTTCTTCTCCACTCAATGTGAACAGTTTAGTGTGTGTGTGTGTGTGTGTGTGTGTGTGTGTGTGTGTGTGTGTGTGTGTGTGTGTGTGTGTGTGTGTGACTTCATGCATTTCTGCTTCTTTTGCCGCACGTGTGTGTGTGTGTGTGTGTGTGTGTGTGTGTGTGTGTGTGTGTGTGTGTGTGTGTGTGTGTGTGTGTGTGTGTGTGTGTGTGTGTGTGTGTGTGTGCTCCTCCCTGGGCCAGTATCAGTGGTAAGCTGTGATTCAGGCTGTGAAAACACTGATTTGGCAGCCACAGCGTCTCTTCCTCCGTCTCCGACCGACTCGGCCAACAACAAAAAAAAAAGAAGAATTCCATCTCTTATTAACTGACGCTTTATTACAATAGAAAGTGTGTGTGTGTGTGTGGGGGGGGGGGGGGCGTGTCTTCGTAAAGCACTCTGGGGGAGTTTTGCAGCGGACTCACGGATTGATTTGTGAAACAGATTCATCCAGCTGGACGATCAGAGGTATTCAGCTGCAAGAACACGTCTTTACCCCAAAAACATGGGGCGGGCGGGGGGGGGGCACATTTTACCCTCCGTGGCCTCGATTTCCAATAAAAAATATAAATCTAAATATATTTCAGTGATGCTCCTCTCTGGAACAGAGAGAGAACTCAAACGTGTTTTATTTCTTTGATAATTTGTTGTATTTCTTTGATAATTTCTTTTGCAAAAATTGGCAAACAATGGAATCTATACATCCAACATTTAGGTCAAAGTGTCCACAAGGAGATGTTGACACAAGCTTTACATGTCTTATATATTGAATATTCACATTTTTACAGCCTGTGTTCAGCATCCTGTAGTTCAGTCCAGGTTTCATGGATTTGTTTGTCACATGACTGTTGGTCTCAGATGAATCAATCATGACGTCATAGTTTCACTGAGGAGCTCAGAATTTAATGTTTTTTACAGAATCTGTTTAAAGTAAACGGTTGTTAAATGAGACGCGTAGAATAAAATGTTTGTGATGAAATATCACATTTTCAGCTTAGTTTTGGTTGTTCAAGGACCTTCGGAAAGAAGAAAATCTGATGACAATGATGGTTTTTGTAAACATTAGGAAGAGGCTTAAATCTGCCACAATATTTTCTGTGCAACACAATAAAAAAAACACCTTAATGTCAGATTTTCATTCTCTTGGATTAAACTGATCTGGATTCTGATTTAATGAAAACCAATCAGACATCAACCTGCTAAAGTGTGAGAAGCAGCGTATGTAACACATCACATTATTAACAGCTCATCGTGAGTTAGTGTTCAGCTGTGTGACAGTTTACATCTTCAGTTTAGTAACGTCTTTCACAGCGTGTGTGATGCTATAGAAGCTCAGTTAGCGTTTCCTTCTGCTCACAAACTGACCTCAGAGCTGTTGAGGCCCACAAACAACTTTAGGGAAAGATCAGGTTTTAGGTTAAAATCAGGCGTCAACCTCCGGGTCTGAAAAGTGAAGTCAAAGCTTCATGTGTTAAAGCTGCATTCTCTCTCCTGACCACCAGGGGGCGACTCCTCTGGTTGTATAGAAGTCTATAGAAAATGACTCTACTTCTCTCTTGATTTATTCCCTCAGTAAACATTGTAAACATGAGTTTATGTCTCAATCTCTAGTTTCAAGTCTTCTTCAATACAGCATGATGTTCATTTAGTAAATTATGGTCCATTTAGAGTCAAACAGACCATAAAGCAGGGGATGCTTTAGGGCGGGGCTACAGGGTGATTGACAGGGCGTATACAGCGTCTCTACGTCACTCCTCAGTCCAAATATGGTCACTTCCTGTTCATTGGCTGCAAAAAAAGCCAATATGGCGACGGCCAAAACGCCGAACTCGAGGCTTCAAATGGAATCCATCAAACCAACGAGTGACGTCACCATGACGACACTGTGTTTCACATATCATTATTCTCTGTCTTAGTTGAACTCTTTCGTGGGCCGCCAGTCGAATCTCCATTTAGTTCACGTACGTGAAGTTTTTTTTAAATAATTATATTGACCATCAATCATCAATCAAAGCCTTCAGAAGATCTAATCTGTAACGTTGCACAAGATCGCAAAGCACATTTCAGACGTTGTATTCAACCACAGAATGATTTATTTTTGTACTTTTCATTTGTTGTATTTTCTTTTAGACTTTATTGTCTATTTTTTCATCAGATGATAAATATATCTGGATGTCTGGTCAGAAAGAAATCAAAAGACTTGAATAGAAATTTTCTGGCCAATTTGAAAAAGAACTGAACCGACATTTAATGATATTTCTGAGCCAAATCAAGTCCTTTTCATCGACATAAATGCTTCGCTTGTGGCCAAATTACAAATTAAATGGACAGTGCCCTTTTCTTTTTTTTTATTCAGTGAATCTCCAATAACTTGCGGTACTCACAGAGAAATTGAGATCTCTGAAAGAGGATTCATCCTCACACAAAGACATGCGCTCCGCTTAAAAATAAGATTTATTTTCAAACGGAGACGTGAACTCACGGGGAAGCTCGCCCCGCATCCTTTAGAAAATAAAAAAAAGACGTTTGTAATTTAACCACATCAGGCGGGCTGACGTGTGTCCGCTGGTTAAATGCACAGATGTCTGCCAGCAGCGATTTGGACGGAGAATAAACCGCAGTGAAAACCACACAGTTTGACGAGCTTGTACACACTCGTTATTGGCTGGTTCATTAGGTCGTGCACATGTGTCTCACTGAAGGTTTTCACACTCCCACATACAGTAAACAGCAGTCAGTCTCATTGCATCAGACCTTCCAAAGTTCATCTGGTTTCGATGAACATTTTCCAACCTCAGAAGATCCTCACCTGCCAGATTTTTCTCTCTCTTCTCTTTTTCTTTCTTGGAAACATTTCTTTTTTTACATTTTTTTTTTGTGCACTCGAGCCAGTGCAGTAATCCTGAAATATGTGTCGTCTTATGCGTTTTTAAATGAAGCTGCCACAGGAATTTACTACTTAAATTCCAAGTGAAACTGTATTTTTAAAGAGATGCTTTTTTTCCTGTAGAAACATGAAATTGAATCGGAGCAGGAGGATGAGAACCGACTATTGATTGTTGAAGTTAATTATAATTATACACCTCCATAATTAAGATAATGTCTGAAAGGGATTCACGCGGACCGACCGAGTCCAAGAGCGTTGAGAAGTTAATGATACACTATCGAGTTTTTCCCATTTCAGAAATAAGGTTTCCAAAAGGGTTTTTCCTGAAGGACTGACGTTCTACACAGAACCATTTGATCCTAAGGGTTCTCTGTAAGACTAAGGGGTTCCATCAAGAACCCTTTTCATCCAAAGAACCTTTTTGGAAGAAAGAGTTCTTCAGGGATCGTTGAAAGCTTCCCTGACCACAACCCCAAAAACTGGGATTGAGATCCAGGATTGTTGTGGATTAATCTGCACCACATCAGCCCTGACGCTTTGGGGTTCTACATGGAACCCTTGGAATATAAAAGGGTTCTTAGTAGAGAACTCCGGGTGGGTTCCTGTTAGCACCCTAAGAAGGTATAAAGGTTCTGGATAGAACCACCAGTCAGGGCTCTGGGTGGAACCATTGCACCATAAAAGGGTTCTATTTAGAACCTCTCATTGGTTGTTCTGGGTGGAACTTTTCACAGATGGTCCAAAGTATAACCCTTTATGTTGGGTTCTAGGTAGAACTCTCTTGGTGGGTTCTAGATGAAACCCTTGGAATATAAAGGGCTTTTCTGTTTTTCTGGGTGGGTTCTTCTTAGCACCCTTAGAAAGTGGAAAGGTTCTGAATAAAACCTCCAGAGAGGATTCTTGGTGGAACAATTACACCATAGAAGGGTTCTCTATAGAACGTCTGATAGGTTGTCCTTGGTGGAAGTTTTCCCAAATGGTTCTTGGTATAACCCTTTATGTTGGGTTCTACGTTGAACCCTCCTTAAAGAGTTCCAGGTGGAGCCTTTATCAAAAAGAGTTATCTTCTGTGGACAAGCCAACGAACCCCACATGGTTCTAGTTAGCACCTTTGGTTCTAGGAGCGTAGGTGCCGTAGTTTGAAAATTCCTACAGTTAGACGAAATACAAGTACAACTTCAATATAATCAGTATGTTTTATTTCTACTACTACCTCTACTTGTACTTGTACTTTATGACATCACCTAAATTCATACATTTCTACATTTTAACTCGTCAAAGCAGGAAAAACACAAGTTTATAGGAGCTAGAGGAACTCCACAAGTCACAGGGTTCGGTTCTTATTGATGGTTCTTTTTAAGATCCAGTTTGAAGTTTGGCCGAATGCTCAGGTTTTAGATCTGACGCCAGCAAATCTCTTATCAAACCTTTTATTATCGGCAAAAAGCCGCAAAAAAACACCGGTTAATGTGCTCTCTGCGAGCTATGACCTCACTATAACGTACGAGTTTGAGGAGGGTTTTTGAAGTCGTAGTGTTTCTCAGCTTCAGGAGAAACTATTTCTGAAAAGGCACGAAGAGCCGAGGAGTTGAGTAATAACTCTCTGGTGGTTCAGAATTCACATGACGTCAATTGATCGCTTGTTGATCTTAAAAATGTTGCTCTGAAGCTTCGACTCTATTACCAGACATGTGTTTCATACAAGTTAAAACGGCTGTGGGTAAAAAGTTTCTGTCTTACACGGAAATTGTGACTAAACAAGATTGTTTTCAAGAAAAAAGAAAATGTGTTTTCGATTTAAAGGGGATTCTTTTTCCAAAGTTGTGCCTCCATCGAAGAAATTCTCACTTTTCTCTGGGAATCAAACTCGCTCTTTGGCTGTTGTTCATAGAAGAAGGTCACGGTACGAGCAGGAAGGAGAACAAAATGTTCGTTTTTTATTTTTGAGAGGTTTATGTCACAGATTCAAAGATAAGCTGCCGACCTCTCCACTCCAATATGAAGACAGGCAGCATCAAACAAATGCTATTGTGT
>JACSYO010000683.1:102500-155000 GCA_016806645.1 Ophiodon elongatus | reverse complement strand
TATAATGTCTCCTTTTGCATTTCTTTTCTTCATCTGAATCATCTCCTCTTTCCTTCATTCATCCTTTTAGTCCTTCCTCTTCCTTCCTTCTTTCCTCTCATCCCTCCTTTCTTCCTTTTCTTACCTCCTTCTTTTCTCTCTTCATTCCTTTTATGCATCTGAAAGTCATCTTTTCCTTCCCTCTCTCCTTTTTCATTCTTCCTTTAAGTCTCTCTTACATACTTTACTCTCTCCTATCTGAATCACCTCCTTCCTCCATTCCTCCTCTCTTAATCCTCCTTCTTTCAATTCCTACACCCAAACCATCCTGTCCTCCCCTCCTTCTTCCTCCCCCCTTCCCTCCCTCCCTCCTTGTTTCTCCCTTAACATCTGATTCAGTCCAGTCTTCATCTTCACCTTCACTTGTTTCCTTCAAACCCTCCCTCTCCTTTCCTCCAATCATCTCCTCTTTACCTATTCTCGTATCCTCCTCACAATCCTCCTATTTCTCTTCCTCCTTTTTCATTTCTCCTCTCCGTTTGAATCATATCCTTCCCTCCTTCCCTCCTTCCCTCTCTCTTCCCTCCATTCTTCCCTTTAGTCCTACTCCCTTCTTACCTCAAATCCTCTCTCTTATCTGAATCGCCGCCTCACTTCCTTCCTCTTTCCTTCATCACCTCCTTCTTTCTCTCTTTTTAATCCTCCTTCGATTCCTCCCTCCGTCCTCCCTCCATTCCCTCTTTTTTTCTCCTTCCTATCTCCTTAATGTTTGTCCTACCTAAGCCATGACCTCCCTTAACCCCCATATCCCTTCCCTCCTTCCCTCCTTCCCTCCTTCCCTCCTTCCCTCCTTCCCCTAGTGTAGCCCCTCTTTTACAAAACATTTAACCAAGTGGAGTAAAGCTTAACCTCTTAGAATGGGCAGCTTAGTGTGTGTTGCTTCTCTTTGCTCATGCATGCATATTAATGTGTACATGCTTGTGTTTCTAAATGCCTCCCAGTGTGTGTGTGTGTGTGTGTGTGTGTGTGTGTGTGTGTGTGTGTGTGTGTGTAAATAAAGTCAGTGCGTCTCAGTAACCTCAGAATAGATCTGTATTTTTTTTTCCGTTACAGCTTCAGTGAAAACATTTCGTGGCTCGTGGTGATTGTGTTTCGGCTGAGGGGTCGGAGGTCACGGGGGCCTGCAGGAGGGTCTGGCGTCCGGCTCAAGGACACTCGGCGGGGACGAACGCACCTCTGACCCCCCAGGCGCCGTTCATTCTTGGCTCAAAATGAGTTTCCCGGCTCCATTTAGGAGGAATTGGCTGCGACAATTAGTAAATGACTCGATTTGCATATTCATAATCGCTTTATTTTTTATTAAAATAGCTGCAGAGAGCCTCCTCCTTCCCCCCTCTCCCCCCCTCCTTCCCCCTCGGAAACCCCTCCAACCGCCGAGCGGCAGAATCAGCACAAACACCTGGAAATCAAACATTCCCCGAGCAGGTTTAGGGCTCCTGACTGGGAACACCGGGTCCCTCGGCTCCCCGGAGACGAGAGGACAAACTGTACTTTCAGAGGACGTCGACCTCATTAAGCGTAACTCGGCGGACCTCATCGCCAGGAGTCACCACGGACACGCCTCCTTTTCATCCTTTGGTGAAGAAACCAAAGCCGTGTGTATAAATGATACACAGGCTTTTGCCCTAAAAATAGAACACGGCGTTCTGGGTTTGAATGTTTCCATCTGGAGCTGCATAAGGTACATTTATGGGGACATGATACTCGTGATGCTTTTTATTTTAACAGCAGGCCGAACACCTGCGTTTCGCTGCCCTCTCTGGTGGGACGTCTCCCGTTTCTGTGACCTCTGACCTGCAACTCTGAGGCGAAACACATTTAATAATCAGTCGTAGTCGGGTGGAGGCAGAACGGCCACTGAAATATGAAGCTGCATTCTCTCTCCTGACCACCAGGGGGCGACTCCTCTGGTTGTATAGAAGTCTATAGAAAATGACTCTACTTCTCTCTTGATTTATTCCCTCAGTAAACATTGTAAACATGAGTTTATGTCTCAATCTCTAGTTTCAAGTATTTGACATTCATATTCTGAACGTTAACGTCTTTAAAAAAGCTCCTAAAACCAGAATAACATCAACACATCACACACGTGTTTTTAATCATGAAAGTCTCCGTTCACAGTAAGATCCTGATTCATAATATCCAGACGGGTTCTGATGTTAACCGTATAAAACGGTATAAAACCGTATCTTGTCGTATTCGGAATCACATCGTTCTGCAGGTGTTTGGTTTGAGCAGCTTGTTACGCATTAAAACCTAATGGGGATAAAACTGAGTGGAAAAGACCGTGTGTGTGTGTGTGTGTGTGTGTGTGTGTGTGTGTGTGTGTGTGTGTGTGTGTGTGTGTGTGTGTGTGTGTGTGTTTTGTCACCGACCTCGTGTTCCTCAATTTGTCCTCCTCTCCTCCCCCGTGATTCTCCCCCCGCTCTCCCTACTCGGTGTCCTAATTGCTCTCCTCTCTCTCTCTCTCTCTCTCTCTCTCTCTCTCTTTTTTTTTTTTTTTTCTCTCTCTCTCTCTCTCTCTCTCTCTCTCCCTTGTCTCCTTTCCTTCTCCCCTCCCTCCTCCAAACAAACCCACAGCCTCCGAGCCTCGCTCGCCGGTGATTATTTATTCTCCTTTTCATTTTCTTTATTTAACTTTGATTTCCCCCGGTCGCTTCTTAGAGATTGAGTGGGGAGCACCGAGAGGTTCAAGCCCCCTTCCTCCCTCCCCCCCTTGCCCCTCCCTCCCCCGTTCCTTGCTCGAGGGCCCTCGGAGCGCGGCGGTGAACACCTGCTTTGACCTCTGACCTCTGACCGGGCTCGGCAGTGTGGACGTGGTTCGCGGAGAGAATCAATGCAATCGCAGCGATTGATTCCTGCACAAATTAACAATATTCCGAGTGCGTCGTCGTGCGGTAATCCTGATATCACCATGGTAACAGAGCTCTGGGAGCCCACTCGTAAACAAGATAAGGTGCGCGGCTAATCTCGGGCACGCATCTCTCTCAGGTTTCTCATAAGCAGATAAGAGCTCGTCGGAGTTGTTGCCGACGAGAGAAACACGTTCACACGCGGCCAATCAAACAGAAGAAATAAATAATAATAAATACAACACACCGGAACGTCTCGGGCGATAATTGGATATTGATGCGAGTTAATGCCGCCGAAGACAACTCGCAGAAGCAGCTAGAAATTCCTGGAAAGTAAACTTCAGATATTCAGAATTTCAATCAATACGTGGTTCAATACGCAGCTGCTCTCCTCCAGCTGCTCCTCGCTGTCTTCACACACACAATATTTAACTATCAATCTGTAGAGAAAACAATGGCTGCTTTCAGATTGGTGTCACCACTGGTGACCGGCCCGAGGAATACATGAAGAAGCGTCTTTTTATTAATTTTTTTTATCTTCGCAAACCACAAGAGAACATCCGCTAACCTGCACAGGTTCTGTTAGGTTGTAATAAAATAATGTTCTCACAGACGGACATGTTTGTTTATATATATATATATATATATATAAATAAAACATAAATAGATATGTATATATATGTGTGTGTTTGGTTATATATAAACAAACATGTTTATTATATATATAAAAACAGAAATATATATATATATGTTTGGTTTTATATATATATATATATATATATATAAAAAAAACAAATATGTTTATTATATATATATATATATATATAAACAAACATGTTTATTATATATATATATATATAAACAAATATACAAAAAAAAAATATATATAATAAACATGTTTGTTTTTATATATATATTTGTTTGTTTTTATATATATATATATATATAAATATATATAAATAAATATGATAAACATGTTTGTTTTTATATATATATATATATATATATATAAACAAACATGTTTATTATATATATATATATATATATATATATATGTATAGATCTATATAGATAGAGATCTATATCTATATCTCCCGTCCTCCAGGTGATTCCGCTCACCTTCCCTTCTCTGTTCTCGTGGCCACTCAGACTCACGGAGTGGAACCAGAGTAACGTGAAGGAATAAATCTGGTCTGGGAGCAGAAGCTCACTGTGACTGATAAAAGTTTATTAGAAGTCCTTTTGTGGAGCATTTCCTTTTCTTCCTCCCTCAGCAGGGCTCCTCCACGCCGGCTCCAGAGATGTGTGTTGGCAGGCCGTAAAGGCCTCTGAGGCAGCGTTACGGCCCATGTGACAGTAAACCTCCTCAGAAGCCAACGCTAATGGCATTCTCCCCGGAGAGGTGGCCCATCCTGCCCATTCAGAGGGGAGGGGGGGGAGGGAGGGGGAGGAGGAGGAGGAGGAGGAGGAGGCGGGGAGGAGGGGAGGAGGGGAGGAGGAGGAGGAGGAGGAGGCGGGGAGGAGGGGAGGAGGAGGAGGAAGACACTCTTTTCTTCGCTCCCCCACCTCCACCGGCGAAAGGAATGCTTCACCCCCAGCGGCGCCTTTATGCCCACAAGTGCCTCCGCTCGCTCGCTCGCTCGGTTATTTACATTCACGTCATTTGCATGACCCGATGGTCTCACTGGATCAGGTTTACATGCAACCAAACTGCACCCTCGACTACGTTTTCAGGTGTTTTTACAGTCGATTACAATTACGGGGGCGTTTTATGACGTTTTTTTAACCGTTTTTAACAGTGTTAAACCATTTTAAACCGTTTTTATTTTACAGTTTTTAACCGTTTTAAACCATTTAAAATAATTTTAAACTGTTTAAACAGTTATGAACATGTATTAAAGTTTTACATTTAAACAAAATGCAAAAAAAAAAGAACGCTACAAAACTACTTTGGTCAAAAACATCAAGGTTTGGCTTAAAATTACTACGAAATTGAAAGAAAACCAAGCAAAAACACTGCAAAACTACTTTGTTAGGTTTACAACACAACTAATAGGTTAACTTCAGTGAAATACATCATAATTCAGCTTAAAATGATGACAAATTTAAAACAAAATAAAAACTGCGACAAAATTACGTAATAAGGTTTAGCCAACAAAACTACTTGGTTAACTTTAGTTTTAAAAAAATCACAATTTAAACCTAAAATGGCAACAAAATTTAAACAAAACAAAAACAAAAACGCTACAAAATGAAGTTTAGCCAAGAAAACTATTTGGATAAATTTATTAAAGAAAACATTGCTTGAAATTATTTCAAATCTGAAACCAAAAATAAATAATAATAATAATAAAAAAAAAATTATAAAATATATGTCATCTTGCCATCGTATTCTCCGATCACAAAGTTTATTATGAGAATATGTTTGTTATATTTGTAATCTTTTGATAGTTTTATTTCATCGTCTTCTCTGCCAGCATTCGTGCATTTCCTCAGAAAGGAGCTCACCTGGTTAGAAGAAGGTAAATATATGAAATATAACATTTGTGTCGAGGTTGAGCTCAGCGGGAACCTCTGGTTGTGTGTTTGGAGAACAGAGGAATAGTTCAGAGGTCCGGATGGTTTACGAAGCAGCATGAAGTCTGGTGACGGCTAACGGTTTCACTCTAAAACTCAACGAGTGAGTCAGTATTTTATTTATATTGTGTCAAATACCTCTAGAATAATCTCCCATCGGCATGACGGCTGCCTATGGCTGAGCTTATCCTAGAAAAGAGAGGCCAAAAATAACATGATTTTTTTTTTTTTTTTTTTTTTAGAAAGTTCTAAGTCCTTTTTCTCTAAATCCCCAGAAAGGATTTGTCATTAAAATGCGACATTTGGTGGAACCTTTTAACCAAAGCGCCTTACGTGACGCTGAGTGCATATGTTGTCTGTAATGGTAACCGTGGAAACGCAGTGGCCTTATTTACATGTTCTAACCTGGGGGTGGAAAACCTGTAAACGACACAACAATATATATATAGATATATATATATATCTATATATATATATATATATTTATTCATATATATATATATTTATTTATATATATATATTTACATATATATATAAATATACAAATATATATATATATATATATTTATGTATAAATATATATATATATATTTATATATAAATATATATATATTTATATATATATCACACACTTAGTATTTTGTACCTAAGCTAACTGCAGCTTTAACACATTTAGTATTTTGTATCTAAGCTAACTGCAGCTTTAACACACATTTAGTATTTTGTATCTAAGCTAACTGCAGCTTTAACACACATTTAGTATTTTGTATCTAAGCTAACTGCAGCTTTAACACACATTTAGTATTTTGTATCTAAGCTAACTGCAGCTTTAACACATTTAGTATTTTGTATTTAAGCTAACTGCAGCTTTAACACATTTAGTATTTTGTATTTAAGCTAACTGCAGCTTTAACACATTTAGTATTTTGTATCTAAGCTAACTGCAGCTTTAACACATTTAGTATTTTGTATTTAAGCTAACTGCAGCTTTAACACATTTAGTATTTTGTATTTAAGCTAACTGCAGCTTTAACACATTTAGTATTTTGTATTTAAGCTAACTGCAGCTTTAACACATTTAGTATTTTGTATTTAAGCTAACTGCAGCTTTAACACATTTAGTATTTTGTATTTAAGCTAACTGCAGCTTTAACACATTTAGTATTTTGTATCTAAGCTAACTGCAGCTTTAACACATTTAGTATTTTGTATTTAAGCTAACTGCAGCTTTAACATACATTTAGTATTTTGTATCTAAGCTAACTGCAGCTTTAACACATTTAGTATTTTGTATTTAAGCTAACTGCAGCTTTAACACACGTGTGGTATTGTTTCGCTGTAAGATGGCGGCCGCGTGTCTGCTAGCTGGCCGCGGCTGCTCTGACCTATATACAGCTGGATGTAAGTGAGCGTCTCTCGGCCTCGCAGCAGCGCTCGGCGTCGGCTGAGGACACGTGGAGACGCTCACGCTCACATATGGAGACGCTCACGCACGCGTACACTTAGGAAGTACGTCCACGTGATGTGAGGACACGCGTATCCACGAGAGGCTGAACGCCCAGACACGAGTCCTACACACACACACGCACACACACGCGCACACACACACACACATATACATACACACACACATATACATACAGATGAAGACACTTTATACACACACGAAGAAGAAAGAGGAAGACGGATGTTAAAGGACACACTCACAGAGCGACTAGCTCATGCATGTTTTATTGACCAGACTCTCTCTCTCTCTCTCTCTCTCTCTCTCTCTCTCTCTCTCTCTCTCTCTCTTTCTCGCTCCTTTAATCTCCCTTGTCTCCTTTGTTCCTCCTCCCTCGTTCACCTCGGTTGTCCTCCTCTAACCTCTCGGAGCAGAGACGATCAATCTGACGGGACGAGACTCCCATAACGCTACTTCCTCTCCTGCTTCCTCTTTCTGTCTTCCTCCTCACTTCCTTCTTCCTTATGTCTACTTCTTCTCCTTCTTTTTATCTTCATCTCCTTTCTGTCCTCCTCTCTCCTCATGTGTCCGTCCTCTCTTCTTTTTTTTTTATCTTTATCTCCTTCCTCTCCCTCTCTCTCCTTATATGTCCCTCATCTCCTCCTTTATTCTCTTAATTTGTTCCTTTCCTCCTCTCCTTGTGTGTCCTTACTCCCTTCCTTCATCTTCATCTCCTTCCCGTCCTCCTCTCTCCTTAAGTGACCTTCCTCTCCTCCTCTCTCTACATGTCTCCTTATTCTCTTTCTCTCTTCATCTCCTTCCTCCTTATGTTTCCTTCCTGTCCTCCTCTCTGCACCTCTTCCCTGTTTTCTCCTCCCCCCTCCTCCTCCTCCTCCTCTTCCTCCTCCTCCTCCTCTCTCTTGTTTCCTCCTTGCTACATCTTCATCTCCCTCCTCCTCCTCCTCCTCCTCCTCATCCTCCTCCTCCTCTCTCTTGTCTCCTCCTCCTCCTCCTCTCTCTTTTCTCGTCCTCTTCCTCTCCATCTCCTGCCATCTCCACACCTCTTCCTATTCCTTTTCCTCTTCCTCTTCCTTCACTCACCACCTGTTCCTCTTTCCTTGCTCCCACTTTTTTTTACCTCCTCTCTCCACCTTCCTCCACTCTTCTCTCCTCCTCTTCATCCTCTCACCTCCTCTCTCCACCTTCCTCCCTTCTTCTCTCCTCCTCCTCTTCCTCTCCATCCTCTGCCCCTCCTGACCTCCTCTTTCCATCTTCCTCCCCTCTTCTCTCCTCCTCTTCTCCCTCTCCATCCTCTGACCTCCTCTCTCTACCTTCCTCCCTTCTTCTCTCCTCCTCCTCTTCCTCTCCATCCTCTGCCCCCTCCTGACCTCCTCTCTCCACCTTCCTCCCTTCTTCTCTCCTCCTCCTCTTCCTCTCCATCCTCTGACCTCCTCTCTCCTCCTTCCTCCCCCCTTCTCTCCTCTTGTGTTTTTTTGTTGTTTCCTACCTCCTCTTCTCCTCCTCTCCTGACCTCTCCTCTCACTTCCTTCACTCACACCCGTCCCCTCTCCTCCCTCCTGACCTCCCTCATCCTCACCTCCTCCTCCTCCCCTTCCACTTCTCCTAATTAGCACCTGAGCATACCGGGCTGGTTAATATTCGGCGGCGAGGCGCTGCGACGGCAGAAGGGCACCTCGCCGCCTCTCCTGCGCTGCTGTTGCCATGGTAACGCCATGGAAATGAAGCGCCGCTCCCTCCGTCTCTATCTCTCTCTGTCTCTTTCCTAATTTTTTTGCCCCCCACCTCCCCCTCCCCCTCCTCCTCCACCTTTTCACTTTTTAATGAGTCACTGCATCCATTATATTTTAGGATGGCAGGAGAGTCACGAGGGCGAAGCGGCGAGCGCCGAGACAGAAAACTAAAAATGTAAAGGGCGGGCGGGCAGGGAAAAGTTTTTATTTCTTATTTTTAAAAAAGTAAACATTGGTTAAAATGTTCAGTCTTCGTGAGGCGCGACTCCGACAGACGTTTGATTGGTCGCTCTGTCCAAGGACGATGTTATTTATTTATTTACTTGCTCCTCTGACAGTTTGCTGAGGTGTGTGTGTGCGTGTGTGTGTGTGTGTGCGTGTGCGTGTGCGTGTGTGTGTGCGTGTGTGTGTGTGTGTGCGTGTGGTGGTTTCGGGGGGCTGTTTGGTTGGAGACCTTGGCCTTGATGAAGTTCTTTAAAACTGCTAATTGTATTTCATTCATATTTCATGGTCGCGGGGGGGCAGACAGTTTGCAGAGGGAGAATTGATGGAATGTCGTGTGTGTGTGTTGCATTCCTAAACCATGGCCACGTGAAGCCGGTGTGTGTGTGTGTGTGTGTGTGTGTGTGTGTGTGTGTGTGTGTGTGTGTCTTGTATTTGTCCGTCATGACAGCTGGAGGTCAGGGGGATTGTGTGTGTGTGTGTGTGTGTGTGTGTGTGTGTGTGTGTGTGTGTGTGTGTGTGGCGTGTGTGAGTCAGCATATCTGTGTGTCTCTTCTCCTGAGTGTGTGTCTGAATCGGTCCAGATTTTCCGGTGTGTAAAACATGATTCAGGTTTTTAGACATTTCGCTTCAGTCGGGTGGTGTTGCTTAACTTCCCCCTATGGAGAGTGTGTGTGTGTGTGTGTGTGTGTGTGTGTGTGTGTGTGTGTGTGTGTGTGTGTGTGTGTGTGTGTGTGAGACTTTTGTCTCCAGACTGTCTGCTTTTATTAACCTAAACGTCTAAAGAGAGCTGATGTGAAAATGAGGATAGAAAAGACGCCCAGTCATCGTTTTAATCCCAAAATGACTCTACTTCTCTCTTGATTTATTCCCTCAGTAAACATTGTAAACATGAGTTTATGTCTCAATCTCTAATTTCAAGTCTTCTTCAATACAGCATGATGTTCATTTAGTAAATTATGGTCCATTTAGAGTCAAACAGACCATAAAGCAGGGGATGCTTTAGGGGCGGGGCTACAAGGTGATTGACAGGTCGACACCGCGGTCGTTGTTCGTTACCCTTTCACTGTGTTTTCACTTCATGTAAGTTAACTGTAACATTTTGTTCACCTATAAATGTCAGCGTTCAGCTGCACCCTCTCGGGTCACTTCTGGTTGCAAAAAAACAAGATGGCCGAGGCCGAAACCAAGATGGCGACTGCCAAAAACGAAAATGTTGAAACCAAAGATGTTGCCAACCAAAAACCAAGATGGCGACGGGCAAAATGCTGAACTCGAGGCTCCACAGCGGTAGTCTATAAACCAATGGGTGACGTCATGATGACTCCGTCTACTTCTTATATACGATCCTTGCTAGCGGCTTTTAACTGAACATTATGACTGATTATGACATTATGAGTTTTTAGTGTTTTCTATGGTTCCATCTTCATCTTTATGTTTAGAGGGGAGCGTACAGAGGTGACAGGAATTTAAGTATTTCAGTTTTTTTCAAGCTGTGGTCCCTGCCGTCGGCTTGCTTTCACTTCAGTATGAAAATCAACTTTCTGAGACATGAAACTGCCTTCAGATAAAAAACACAAACCACAGGGAACATCATAAAGTGATGTTATCAGTATTTAAATGAAAAGTGCAAAGTTGATTTGGAAAGTCTGCGGTCCATCAACACAGTTTTTTGTTGATCGCTAACCTCAAGCAAGTTTCAAGTTGACGTCATACAGAATATAAATAAATGGAAAAACACTAAAATCTAGAATACAACAGTTACGTGTGTTTTGCAAATATCAATATTAACACAACATTTTGCTAATTAATCTATTAGTCTTTTAAATTGTGAAAGGAATATAAAAGAAATATCCAAAGTGACGTCCAACGGTCCAAAACCTAAAAATATTTAATTTAGAGTGCAATAAAAACAAACACATTAAAATAATAGTTTTTTTGGTCATCATTTAATAATTTCAGCTCTAAGTTAAAGTATTTGCGTTGATGTAAAACAGTAATATTGAAGCTGCTAAATATAATGCTATAAAATCCAGTTAAATACCACAAAGATTGACGGATAATTATCCGATGAAAACGTTTCTCTGTGAGTCATCTGCGCGTGAAGTCAGCACGTATGGAAAGAGAAGTGGGTGAACGATAAAGACGATGGAGGGATGAATAGATTGATTGATGTTGTTCACATTCGGCTCTGCAGACTCGACCTTGAGATGCTCAGCGGTACAAGAGTCTGCCTAACTCGCCGCTCGTCGTCTGCACGAGGCCGAGAGCGTCCAATTATCCAGCCAATCACCCGAAACCTAAAAACTCTGTCTGAAGGTTCTCCGCCAATGAAAAGCCAGCTTTGTTCTCGTGAGCACATCAAATTGCCTCACAAGATCCATCCGTCATTTAGCTCTGCTGCTCTGCGCTGCCATTTAACACTTCCAAGTTATCCAATGCTTAAAGTGCCATTTGGCCTTGGTCTGTGGTTCCCCAACGTGGGGCTCCGGGACCCACTCGGGATCCTCAGGAGGCTTCCAGAGGGACCTCAGTGCTCAACGCCGCTGTTATGTGACTGTAAAGGTTTCTACACACTGAATACATTTACATTTAAAATACTGTTTTTTTATTATTATCATTATTTTCATTTAAAAAATTGCTTGTTTTCTAGATGGGTCCGCAAGGAAGGCTCGACAGCAACGGTTACCAGGTTTTGAGAAATTGGCAACCAAGTCTTGGCCTTTTGTTGCCATCATTGACAACCACATTTTTAATTTGTAAAAAATAGGGATAAGTAACAGCTTAATGTGCACCAAAAATAACACACATTTTTAATATGTGTTGCTTTAGTGATATTTAAATATTGCTGCTAGAGTCACTCCTGTGCACACAAGCATCTGTTTTAGAGACGGTGGGGAAGCAGAAGAAGTTGTTTGACTTGTTTGATCAACAAATTGATCCAACTGACAAAGAACCAGATAAACCTGAACCAAAAACCCCAAGTCTCGAGACGCGAAGTATTGCAACATCTTTGAGTTGAACGTAAAATTATACTGCAAAGCACAAAACACGGAACAAATATTTAAGCATATAAATAATGACAATAATAAATTAAACGACAAAAAAACAGTCAAGCAAACATCAACAAGGATGTTTGTATGTTTTGATGAATACGTTTCATATCAGCCTCGTATCACGCATTCAGAAATGCACAATGCCACGTGGTTAACGTTGTGAAACGAGACATCGTAACGTGACATCGTAACGGGACATCGTCACGGGACATCGTCACGGGACATCGTCACGAGACATCGTAACGTGACATCGTAACGTGACATCGTAACGTGACATCGTAACGTGACATCGTAACGTGACATCGTAACGTGACATCGTAACGAGACATCGTAACGTGACATCGTAACGTGACATCGTAACGTGACATCGTAACGGGACATCGTAACGGGACATCGTAACGGGACATCGTAACGGGACATCGTTTTGCAGAAATGTAGAATCCAACATTTTATCCTGGAGACTTTTAACCTCACTGCTTTTAGACTTTTAGAAAGCGTATTCACGTTGACGTTCTGACCTTAAGGTGGCGCTAGAGGAAGTTTGTCCTCTTTGAGTTGTGTTTTCTGATCAAAACATTGCGTTATCTATATCATGATATTGTGTATTTGTCTGTATCACCCAGACCTGGTCAGAGCCCTGTTTGGACGGATTATCTTTCGGGACATTGTTTCAGTCCCACGTCAGTAATTCCTACAGACTGCAGTTAAAAACCCAGGCCTCTTTCCCCTCCTCTAAAAGATCCCAGCGAAAATAACCTGAGGTAAAACTACTCATAACGTCCCTTCTGTAGGGTTCGCAGAACTCTTATATAACACGAGTGAGATTTGGATCTCTATAAGCTTAAGAGGAAGCTGCTGGAAATAGCCCGCACTCTTAGAAGAGCTGGGTCATACTGCCAGCTGTGTTAATGATGCATTAGCACCACGAGGTGCCTACACAAAGGCATCCTTTGATCAATCATTTAGCATCCCTACACACTTATATTGAAACAGGGACACACACACACACACACACACACACACACACACACACACACACACACACATGGAGCTGGAAGTTTGTGTTACATGAGGACACTGGGCCCGAGGAGGGGCGGCGTGGGGACGCCGAAACAAGGACGCATTTAGTTTCCAAACGACGACGTCTCATAACCTTCAGTCGCTCCTTCTGTTGCTTCGTTTACATGAAATCGGCTCTTTACCCAGGAGGACGTGCGGTGGGGGGGAAGTTGTTAGGGTCTTGCTCGATGGATCATTAGCAAGTCAGGGGGCCTTCGTGGAGGCTTGTCAGATGTTTCATGGTTCGGTTATCGGCGCTGATACTCCAGTGAAAGTTTCTTTGAGGCGAGCAAATAGTTCGTAAAGTTACCTGAGACACTACGCCGCAATTTATTTTCGCAATAAAATGCATTTTAAAGATGGAGCGGTCGCTGGCCGTGAAACAGGAAGTCACCTTTTATTCTAAATTCAAACGTTCTTCTGAACGTGGAAACAACGGAAGCACATCAGAGGGCGCTCCCAATTGATCTGTCAGTAAACTAAGCTATGAAATAATAATGGAGGAGGACACTGATTGGGTAATCACAACACTGAAGCTTTTGAGACGCTGGAGTATTTTAGTATTTTGGCAAAATGACCGACAAAGTTAAGACTGTTTGCTGACCTTTTTAAAAACAGCTCTCTTACTCTACAACCTCAACACGTCCACTGCTGTAGAAAGGCCGAAGAGATAGTAAGATGTAAATGCAAGGACAGAACTGGAGTCGAACCAAAATCTCAAGACACATTGTGCAGGTGTGTCGCTGTATGTATTAATTCAAACAGATTTATAAACACGTTCTCATTGCATAGACAAAATGATCAACTAGAAAGGTGAACTCAGTAGAGCACAGTCCGCCAGGTGTGTCTGCAGACGACCACTGTTATAAAGTTTGAATGAATGTCTACAAATCAATATTTCCCCCGTCTGGATCGCAAGTGACGAGCTAACAGCTAGCTAACGCTCCTCCTTCCCACATGAGAAGACGCGCTAAGCGATAGCTCTACTCACATACATGCGGTTGTCTTACCAAGGCGTGCGAATCAAGAGAGGAACAATGTGTAATCCGTAGCAGAAGCAAGAATCCAAACTTCAGGTGTTTTCGATGACTTGCAGCCAGTTAAGAGTGTCAGTCAGTGGCTTTATGAAACGATCAATAAGATATGTAACCGTGAGAGGTCCTTGAGCATCCAGTTATAGATTAGCACAGAAACACGTGAGGCCGATGGGTCCAGCGGGCGAGGGAAGCCAATGCGGAAGTGTCTTTAACAAAAAGAGCGCTGGTTTTTGGATTGGTATGCTTCCGGAGTTGTGGGGTCAAATCTGTGAGCGTTTGGTTGCAGGATGAGTTACGAGCCACCCTAACTCAGATCCCCCGGTGACCGTGGAGCCGGTGGAATTTGTTTTCAGCAGATTCTTTTCTGTGCCGAACTGTTCGTCGTCTGTCTCCCCGAGAGTCCCCGTCCCCTCCAGTATGCCCTTGTTCCAGTAACAACGTCTTTAACCCCTCCTATTAGCACACTTGGCGCCTTCCGATCTTCCTTTCGTCCTCCTAATTTGTCATTTCATTTCCCAAGATATCTCCTCATTACCTCTTTTTCGGCTCCGAGTTGTTTTATGGCTTCCTCGACACCCTTCTGTCTCCGGTTTGCCCTTGGTCGCCTCGACATGCAGACTGAATTGCCTACAGTGCAGTCAGATAGATGGATGGACGCTTTGTTGTTGTTGTTGTTGTTGTTGTTGTTGTAAGACTGATGGGTTTTCTTTGCCCTTGATGGAGGAGAAAGTGTGATATGTTTGTGGCTGGAAAACCTGCCGTGAACTCTGCCTCACCCGGGCCGACCCACTCCAGTTACTCTGGTGTCACTTTCACTGGGGAGTTTTGGTGTCCCATCCTGGTCTGAATTTGGTTTTGGAAGGATTTTGAATAAAGACGGGGGTGTGGGGGGGGGGGTGTGGAGATCCTGAATATCTTGCCTGAAGAAGAAGGGACAAATGTTTGTTTTCTGGTTGAGGAGAATTCTGATCTCGACTGCCTCCCAAAAGGAAAAACATTCGCCGCTTCTTCCAATTTGCAAATCAGTGTTGTCACGGCTGCAGATTTATTATTTTCCACATAATTACGGAGCGCTACCGTGCTCTGAACAATCCCCTGTACACAAATACTGTACAAGTAATTACAAGGATTCGTGGAGGCGAGCTGAGCCTGACAAAAAAATGGGATGCAGCCAAGCGGCATATGACTCCCCCCTCGTCAGAAGTTGGCCCGGAGTCCTCGAGGCCGATCCAGTGATGCAGCAAAACATGACAGTGTTGTGTGGTTTCTTTTTTTTTTCTTCCTCTTTTTCTGGAGCTGGCAGCGGCGGCGCTGCTTCCTCGCCGTGAAAACGCTTCGGCCTGCAGCTCTGTCTGCTTCTACGATTCTTCTTTTCCATCGTCCGGTCTGTTTTAAAGTCTCTCTCTTCTGGTTTTACCTCCTACACTCTCTCGGCCTTTTCCCTTTCCTGGCTCCTTTCTTTCTTCTTTTTCTCCGTCTCCTACACACTCGTCTCCCTCCACCTCTTCCTATACATGTGCCCTCTGATCTCCTCTCCTCCTACACTCTTTTTCTCTTTTTTCCGCTTGTTTTATCTCTTTTCCCACTTCACCTCTGGCAGCAGCTGGGTCTCTGGCAAAGTATTTTTAAGCAAACCGGCATGTACAGAAGTAGAAAACATTAATGGAAGATTTGGTTGGAATTTATGCTCCAAGCAGCATTTATTTTATTATCTACAAATAAAAGTCTCATTTGACTCCTTTAAAGAGCAACTTAACACCAGTTTCAGCTTCAATACGCCTCCACAACTTATTCAGAATCTGTCTCCATCTCTTTAACTATTACGACTTCAAGCGAGAGCGTAACTCTGGTTCTACGAGTTCAGGGCGACCTCCAGAGACCGGGGTTCGTATCGTATGTGGAGGAATGAAATAAAACCACAGAGTTAATATATGTTTTCCATGTCTTGAAGGGAGGTGTTACACTTATTGGCTAGTATTTTGGGGCGTAAAGTACAAAACAAAGTCTTGATAAAGACAACAGCCGTATTAAAATAGTCTATAAACCAATCAATTGATAATATAATTGTGATTCTGCATATGATTTATGAATAGCAACTTTTTAAATTGCTTTGTTTTAGTCTCACTAACCCCACAATATTCAATTTACAGTTATACAAAATCAAGAAAAGTAGCAAATATTTGGCTTTTTGGCTTGTACTTCAGGGTGAAGCAGAAAACAATATCTGTGCCAATAAAATAATAACAAGAGTTTAGTACCAAAACAATAATCTATTTATATATTTGATTTTGTCCAATATAAACCGATCTTACACAAAGGTCGATATACTTTTGGAGTTATCCATTATCCTATTAAATGTAGGATGCAGGGTTTATGGAGATTTGACCTAATCTAAGGAATATAAGTACAGAAATGTCTGTTGGACGTTTTCTTTTTTTAAATCTGTCCCTTGTGGACATGCAACTAAACTCTTTGCACTACTGTTTCGTTTTGTTAGTTAATTTAATTTAATAGTATTATTCTATTCTTTTTGTTGTATATATTGCGCATTTTTCTTATTTTCTTATTATTATTCTATTCTATTTTTTGTATATATTGTTCTTACCTGTATGTACAAATGCTGCTGTAGCGAAAAAATGTCCCCTTGCGGGATTAATAAATTATCAATCTATCTATCTATCTATCTATCTATCTATCTATCTATCTATCTGGACTAATCCTTTAAATGAAGACCTTTCCATAAAAATTAAATAAAGTCTTAAGTTAGAAAAGTTTTTTTATTCAAATGAGGAAGTAACAAACTGAAGAAAGCTGAAGAAAGTGATGCCAACTTTCCGCACTTGACAGTTTCTGTTGCTCGATGCTTTGGTCCGGAGGTCTTCGCAGGTCCTCTTGTTTCCTGGTAACGACCTGAACTCAGAAATGAGCCGGGTCAAAACTCAATCATATGCAGACAAAGTCAGGTCGTGTTGTATTGCTGCAGGTTTGTGGGAGTGAGACGGAGAGTGTGAGCTGGCAAATGTAGGAAAACAATATGGTGTTGGAGTGTTTTTATATTTGGGTTTTAATTGTCCTCATGTCTGTCTGAATCGGGGTTCGACTGACTTTGGTTCCCTCTTTAATCAGGTTCAATAATCCCACTATAAATTACTAGAACAATAATTTTTCCTCCGTCTCGTCCATCAGGTTAGCCGAGGAAATCTCATTAGTTGAAGGACGCAGTAAACAGCGATGTAAATGCATTGGATTTATAATAACATAGGATTAGTTCAGTCTCATTGCACAATGCAACAATTCTAACAGGACTCTGGATACTCTGAAACTATAAAACGCGTCTCCTGTGCGGGCGGCGAGAAGCTGATCAAGGCTGTGAGAGCATGAAATATGTCCAACATTAAGTGACACTGGGGACAAATAACAGCTTGCCCGATACTAATTAAGTGTTAAAAAACTCTCAATTTTTCTGGCAAATATGTTTCCCCCCTCCTCCCCCAAAAAAATGATTGAGACACCTTTTCAAAGACTCTGCAGATATAAAATGCACCAAAACCTCGTTTTATGATGTTAGTTTGGTGATATTTCTGTTTCTGTTAAATGTAAATGCTTTTGATTCTTCCTCTCTCTATTTTCTGCCTCTTTAAACACTCCGTTGTTCCTCTCGCCTCCTGCCTCTTTATGTTCGTCTGCTTTTCTTTTCTCCTTTCTTTCCTTCCTCTGTCTCCTCTCTCCTTCTGTCTGCCAGGCCATGGCCTAGTTAAAAACGTCTTCCGCTTTGTGCCCGCTCGCTTTCATCAGCCCTGAAGTTTTTACATTCCCCCTCTTTATCTCCGATTCTCTTTTCATATCGCTCTTTTACATGCGTTTGTCCTTCTATTATCATCATTTCCTCCCTCTCTTACATACCTGTTTATTTCCTCTTTTCTCTCCCTCTCTCTCTTCTCTCTCTCTCTCTTCTGCCTCTCCATCTGTTGTTAACCTCTCTCTCCCTCTTCCATTGTGTGGATGATAGCTGTCAGGAGATCTCATCACTGAGTCTCTCTTATTACATGATTACGGGGTAATTATCCTGTGAAGTTGTCTTTGCCCGAATCTATGAAAGACGCTTAATGTCTTTTTAATGGGGTTTGGAGACTTTTTTTGGGAGTCTTTTGTAGTTGCAGTGGACTCCTCAGTTTATTGCGTCCACATGTGATTGGCCTGGAACAGCGTGTCCTGATTAAGTAGCACTTGGATTCAGTGTAATTTTCAGGCGCAGAGTTGTCAGTAAGGCTGTCTTTTTGTTGGTTTTTTACTTCTGGCCCTGGTTTTGTCCGCAAACGCTGTCGTCTGATGAAGCTCCGGTGATGTTCAGGGCGAACGCCGACACTGAAACCTGGGTGGACTTTGGAGGAAGGGCGGGCGAGCAAGAACGTTGCGTTGCTAATTAAGACTGAAACGTCCCGTCTTTGATGAACAGCCCCAGAGGGTTTATTTTAGTGTTATTATAAACAATCACTTCATCAATATCTCATACATGCTGACCAGGCGGCAACCTCCGGTTTTGCCGAGTGCTTCATTTCTTAAAACTTGCATTCTCTCCAATGTCCATCAGGGGGCGACTCCTCTGGTTGTATAGAAGTCAAAGCTTCATGTGTTAAAGCTGCATTCTCTCTCCTGACCACCAGGGGGCGACTCCTCTGGTTGTATAGAAGTCAAAGCTTCATGTGTTAAAGCTGCATTCTCTCTCCTGACCACCAGGGGGCGACTCCTCTGGTTGTATAGAAGTCAAAGCTTCATGTGTTAAAGCTGCATTCTCTCTCCTGACCACCAGGGGGCGACTCCTCTGGTTGTATAGAAGTCAAAGCTTCATGTGTTAAAGCTGCATTCTCTCTCCTGACCACCAGGGGGCGACTCCTCTGGTTGTATAGAAGTCAAAGCTTCATGTGTTAAAGCTGCATTCTCTCTCCTGACCACCAGGGGGCGACTCCTCTGGTTTTATGCCGTTTACCATCTCCAAGATTTTTTTTGCACGTTCTAACTCCCAATACGTCAAATACCGGTGCTTGGTCCATGGTCTTATGCTTCAAACTACGATGTTCTACGTAACCCTCTCTTGCGTCAGTTTTGGGCGTGACAGTTTCCACTTGTTACATGGATCGTGGTTTTTCAAAATAAACTTGTGTTCACAGGAAACAGTTTCCACTCGTTCCATACAGTAATAAACACCCATATTTTTGTTTTTCGTCTGATCAGCAGCTAAAAAACCCAAAATATAAAATTTACAATCAAACAATTGATATAAAACAGATGATTTCACTTGTCTTCTAAATGAGTTCATCATCAGAAAATCATCGCCGTATTTGAGAAGCCGGAATGTTTTTGCTTGGCAAATGACTAATACAATTTACATTTTCTGTAGATTGAGTGATCAATTCAGCTTTGATGAAGCAGATGAACTGAGTATAAACTCTGAAAGATTGATACGGTAACACTTTCTGTGATGCCAATATCTAGAATGCATTATAAACATACTTATAATGCTTTACAATCTGCTAATAGCATGTATAATTAGTTAGAAGCATTAGTTTTTTATCAACTATCAAAACACATTATAAAGCATTTTATAGACACTTGTAAGGTCTACTATCGTAGAACTATTTTCCTTTTTGTAAGACTCAAAGTGTATTATAATTCCCATTTCAGTAATACATTCTAATCTTTTCATAATGCTTTATAATCACTGTGATAATGTGATTATAAGTTACTCTAAGCGGTCATTGGTTGTTTTAAGTAAAATAATATAAAATCTATGCCAGGGCAACACACAAAACGTTACTTTATGAGTGCTTATAACTACAATTAAACAAATCTATTAGCAAATTATAAAGCACTATAAGTATGTTTATAATGCATTATAGACATGTGTTTCCCAATAATACCTTTATATTATATATCTATACTTTTCAGGGGTTTTAAGTTTGCTGCTTCATAACCAGCTTACCGTCTTTGAAGGCGCATTTGATCCAAATCGCATAATAGCACAAGACTGCATATATTTTCAGTACAAGTGACCCAAGTAGGAATAAAAATCTCTGTTGATGTTTCTGTGTTTTATCCTTGGTCTTGTGTTGATCTCACATCTTTTAAATAAATGGAACCAAAAGCGTACTTTGCCTGTTTACAAAAGTGAAAATTATCTATTTTTTTACCCTTCTGTCTTTGCCCATCATGCATATTTCCCGTTCTTTGTCTTATTCTGGGTGAATGCAGCACATCACTTCACACACAAACAAATATCAACATGACTTCTCTCTATGTTTTTCTAACATGTATTTTTCTCTGCTTTTAGTCTTTCCCCAAGTGGCTGCAGCGCAGCTCACTGAACACAAACAATATTAACATGTAATTTTCTCTCTCTCTCTCTCTCTCTCTCTCTCTCTCTCTCTCTCTCTCTCTCTCTCTCTCTGCTCAGCTTGAGAGTCGCTGCTGTCTGTGATGCCCTCCCATGACGCCCAGGTCGGTAGCTGACACTGCCAGTGAGCGGGAGACGCCACTGCACAACCGGTCCTGGGCCGGCACCGTCAGCCGGTTATCGCCCTCCCTCTCGCAGGCTGGAGACTCCGACTCCGCCCACCTACCGGTATCCACAACCATCAGCTCAGATCCACCCCAGTAAGTCCCTTTCAGAAACCGACACGCTGACGTCCTCAGCCAGCACCAGCAGAAGCAGCAGCAGCCAAAAACCACAGTATCTTCAACGCAATCAGCAACACCAGCAGCACCATTATCACCACTACCAGCAGCAACCATCATGTCCAGTCGTAGAAAGTCCTCCACCCCCTGCATGGTCCGGGTCGTCAGCGACCTGCCTGAAGAGCAAGATGACCCTGAGGACGTGATGGACATGGAAGTACTGGCGGACAATGAGGTGACCGAAAAAGAACAATCAGAATCATCTGAATCTGCAGGAAAGAGTCAAGATCCCCAGCAGGAGAATTCAGAGAATTCAGAGAATCCAGACCAGCAGACGTTTCCAAAACCAGTGGAAAACCAGAATCCTGAGCCATCAGAACAAGAGGAGCAGTCGGGTGAGAAAGATCAACCTCCTGTCATTGAAAATGAGGAAGCCACAGAGGAGAATGACAAGGAAGACGTTGACTCTGACCCGGCGTCCCGGAAAAAGCAGCCCAGAGGCTACGAGTGCAAATATTGCCCGTTTTCAACGCAGAACCTGAATGACTTTAAAGAACACGTGGACTCCAGCCACCCTAATGTCATTCTCAATCCCATGTACCTCTGCGCTGTCTGCAACTTCAACACCAAGAAGTTTGACTCGCTCACGGAGCACAACGACAGCCAGCACCCGGGCGAGATAAACTTCAAGTTCAAGAGGATAAAAAGGAACAATCAGACTATCTTAGAGCAGACAATCGAAGGCAAGGACAATGCAGTTGAATGCGAAGTGACAAATGGACAGGGTGAAGGCAACAGCAGCTCTGTGTTTCCACCGTGCATATCAACCACGGTGAAAACCCCGAACAATATCCAGGCGCTCTATCAAGGGAACGCATTAAAAAGCCAGCGGGATGGCCTGTTTCAGAAGAATCAAATCACAGCAGTGAACATCAACGGAACAGTCATCATCCCTGAACCCACCATCCTCCAAGGGCTCTCCCACGTCGCTCCGATGCTCCAGCGCCCACCCAACTTCAACTCTGTACCAAAAATAGCTGTTCCCTTGAACACCACCAAATATAACCCTTCTTTAGATGACAACTTGACGTTGATCACCTCCTTTAGCAAGTTTCCTTACCCGACACATGCCGAGCTGTCGTGGCTGACGGCTGCCTCCAAGCACCCGGAGGACCAGATCAAAGTCTGGTTCACCACCCAGCGGCTGAAGCAAGGCATCACCTGGTCCCCGGAGGAGGTGGAGGAAGCCAGGAAGAAGATGTTCAACGGCTCCATCCCTCCTGCACATCACACGTTCACCGTCCTGCCTACAACAACCTTCTCTCAACCGTCTGCCAAATCCTCCCAGCAGACCTTTGTCCACACCACCGTCGGGCATGCAAGTCATGTACGGACGACCGCGTCCAATGGGTTTAGTTTAGTCACCAACACAAACTCTCCTGCTGGACTTGCAATGGGCTCCAGCCCTTCCCTTAAACGATCCCTGCCGACATACCTGACGACGGTGTTCAGCCCGGAGTCTAAGCGGCCCATCATGGCAGTCGCCCCCCATTCTGGCGACGCTAAAGACAGGGGACTCATGGCTCCTCCGCCCCCTCCTCCCCCAAAAGACCGCCTCCCAATGGCTCCACCTCCTGTTCGCATGGAGATGAAGAGACCCGTAGCAGTTCCTCTGGTCACCGGAGAGATGAAGAGGCCATCCGCTGCTGTGCCTTTAATGCCGCCGCCATCTTCGTTGTCATCGCCATCTTTGTTGTCCAAAGGGAAGATTCTCTCGTCGTTAGGAAGCTTCAAAACGAAACCGGTGGTGTCACTGTCCTCCTTAGTCTTTCCAGATTTTTTAACCAGGCCACTGATAATTCCCCCGCCTATCTTTGCTCCGCCATTTAAAAACTCGTTACTTTTTCCTCTGAATTCACCCATCACTTCCAAAGAGAAGCACCCGAATACCCACGCTTTGTCAGCTGCTGATCTCAAACTGACAAACTCCCCACCACCTGTTGCCCCACAAATAAGGAGGCCAACCATTATCCAGTCCATTCGTGCTCCGGCCAAAGCCCCGACCCAGATTCCAGGGTTCCCTTATGATAGCAGGAAACTAAAAGAGCAGCAAGGAGTGGAAGTGAAAGCCTGCTACCCCAGAGGAGATAAGGTACTCACTCCTCTGGCAGAGGCCAACGGGACATCTCGCACAGATGGCAAATGGTTCCACAATCAAACCACACTTGCTCACAACAATGGGTTCCAACATTTTGATGGGCCGCTAGCAGCGCTGAAACCGGACTTTCATCAAAAGTCCTCGGTGCTGACCCAGTTCCCCTTGCTGGAGAGGATGAAAGGAAAGACGGCGGAACAGCTAAAGATCTTGGAAGAGAACTTCCTGAGGAACAGCTTTCCCACACTCAGCGACGTGGACAATCTGGCGGGCACCACCCGCCTTTCTCGCCAGGAAATCGACAGCTGGTTTGTGGAGCGCCGCGCGCTACGCGACAACCTGGAGCAAGCCCTTCTCAACTCCATGGGCACGAAGAGGATGGGCGCCGGTGGCATCGGGGCAATCACCAAGAAACGACTACATCAGCAGCAACAGCAACACCAAACTCTACAGCTGAATGGGATTCACAAACCCAGCACTGGCGTGGGCCATCTTAAGAGCCCTCTTCCACCTTCTTCCACCCTGCCCATCATCGCCCCCTCCATCCCCAGCCCGAATTCCTGCTCAGTGCCTCCAGACAGCCGATCCCTGGCACTCCTCATGGACGATTTTGCTCAAACGCGGTGGCCTTCCCCTGAGGAGTTCAGCCAGCTGGAGGGTCGGACAGGACGCGCCGAACTCGCCCGCTGGTTCAACGACAGTCGGCTGCAGAGCGGTGGCCTGGAGCTGGCGGAACTTTTTCACAACAATGGAGTGAATGGAGGACAGGGGCCGCTTGTGTGCTCTCCCAAAAACGCTGCCCCCGGCATCCTCCAGCGCTGTCAGGAAGGAGCCCTAACAAACAACAACAGCAGTAAGGTGCTGGAGGTTGAGTTGGGCTGGCTAATGGAGCAGCGCGCTAACAGCCTGAGCATCCAACAACGGGATGAACTCCAAGACCGGTTGGCTGGCAGGTACCGTATTAAAAGAATATTGAAAGTTCTGCACATACATGTATTTTAGGGCTTTTTAGATTTGAGTGGGAAACAATATCACCTTCAACTATTCGTCATACTTTATCCATTAAGAAGGCCTTAATAGGTAACTGTTTGTTAAAAAAATGGCGGCTCCTGAAGAGGTTTGCGTCGATGCTGCAACAGCATCAGTCATATCAGAACTGGAGAGTATTTCTTCATCGCAAGAAGAGCAAAGAACGACACTGAAGGCTTTTGTCGATGGAAAATATGTTTTGATTGACAGATGGTTCATCCAATCACCTGCCAAGTATTTATTTTTTGGGAAGTGCCTGCCATTTTCCAAACAGTTTTCCCATATCGGCTTCTCAGATGGTTCTGTCACAAACCATCTGCTTGGGTCAGGTTACCTCGAGCCACCCGACCCCATATATTGCATCCTCACAGATTTTAGTTTTAACGTTTTTAGATTTAATATTATTTAATTAAATAATATCGAAAAAATATTAAATCCAAGTGGTGCTTTGCAGATTTAAATATGAATATTTAAATTGAAATAAACAATGAATACAATTAAATACGCTTTAAATTTTTATTTAATTTCTTTAATTTCTTCAAAATTAATATGAGTTAATAATTAAAGTGTACAAGGATTAACAAGGTTGTAGGCATTTTGAGGTGGAGAGAGAAAACCTGCAATTGAGTTGGTGAAACCCAGAAAATGTTAAATTTTCATGGTCCTGGTAGTCTACCAGGTTACCGCTATTTGTCTTTTTCTTTTCAAAGGGTCCTCAATTTCAGTTAGAAATCCCCAAATTGCCTGAAAGGGTTTAATAATCTGCGCAGTATACAACCTCCTCTGTCCTTTGGTTTTCTACGCACCGACACCTTCTGTGGAGAACAACAACAAAACAAATTTCCGCTTCCTTGTGTTGTTGTTTTTTCTAGTTGCCACATTAACATTGTTTTCCGGACATTAACCCACAAATAGACGAGACTCTATTCAGTCTTCCAGGAGCTTGGGAGATCTTTGGCTAAATAACACAGCCATTACGTTGGAAACCAATATCTCCACAATAATTTGGGCAAGAGTTTTATTCTTCCCATGAGTCAGCTCTGGGTTTGGAAAGCGCCACAGTATGAACCTGCACTGACAGCACATTGAAATCCTTCTGGTTCCTGTTGGTTTTATAAACTCTGTACACAACGCTGCGATGTTCAATGCACAGACAACTAAGAATTAATGAAACATCAAAGCAACGTTGTAGTATATTCGTGAAAAAAATGGAAGAAAATGCTATTTTCAGCCTCTAAAATATGGAGATTTTCTGTATTTCTCTGTTTTATATCATGTTAAAGTGAATATCTTTGTGTTTTGGACTAAACACAGTTTAAGACATCACGTTGGATTTTGAGAAACAGGGAGCGATATTTTTCTGACGATTAATCGATTAATCTATAAAATAATCTGCAGATTAATTGATAATGAGAATAATTATTATTTGCTGCCTATTTAAGAGTGATTTTTTTTTTTACTTCACAAAGTAAAACTTCACAAAGATAAAACCCGAGACGTTTGTCCCAGTTTCCGTCACTATTTCTGACAGTCCCAGACATCCATGAAGTCCTTCAGAATTTAATTATTTTGATTATTAGTTTCTCCTCATTATAATTAAGAAATAATGTCCCACTTCTGACCCACTTGTGTTTAATTTGATTGAGAACCTCAGTTTCTTAAATATCGAATAATTGATTGACAGTTCCCTTTGATGCTGAAAAACAAATATCATAAAAAAAAGTTCTAAAAATAAATGAGTGCCAGATATTTTGCATCTTAACTTCAGTGTATTGTCTCATGGTGGACAGAGAGACGATTCCTAACTGGGGACAGATTGATGTCCCCAGTTAAGACCCCAGTTATGAAAGTGCTAAAATATATAAAAAGTAAAATGTTCCGTATTGACTTTATCTCCTGACACAGTATGTCTTTTCATTTCTCGATTTTTATAACACGGAGAATTCCCTTTGATATTCATGTGAAGGTAAAATAAACAGGTTTTATACGACGTTGGTGTTTAAATACGTTTTAAAAGAAATCTTAATATTTAATCTTTAAGAAATAGCATCGGTTCTTGCATTCTAGCTGAACTCTGACATGCACTCAAATGAAATATTCTAAGAACTCTAAAAAGAAAGAGCATTTTTCAGCAAAAATAAGAACATCGTCGGCAAACATGAAAGCTTTCTTGTTCCCGCAGTTATGTTTACGTTCAATATTTTTTATATTGTCTGCATCCTTGAAGTCTAACAAACATGTTTAATACATTATCTTCTTTATAAAAAAATTACAAAAAATATTATTTATGTGTGTCTTTGTGCGCATGTTAGTGGAGCAGGCGATACAAACAAATATATGTATATGTGTATGTATATATGTATACATGTATGTATGTGTATATATGTATACATGTATGTATGTATACATATATGTATGTTTATGTATGTATACATGTGTGTGTGTGTATATATATATATATATATATATATATATGTATGTATACATGTGTGTATGCATATATATATATATATATATGTATACATGTGTGTATAATGTATGTATACGTGTGTGTGTATATATATATACGTGTATATATACACGTATATATATGTGTATATATATGTATGTATATATATGTATTTATATATGGCATCAGTTCTTGCATTCTAGACAAACTCTGACATGCATTTAAATTAAATACTATAAGTATAACAATATAAAAAAGCATATATATTCTATATATGTATATATATAGTATATATATATATGTACATATATATGTATGTATGTATATATACGTATAGAAATACATATATACACGTATATACATTATATATATATATATATATACTTACATATGTATATATATTTATATATATATACTTACATATGTATATATTTTTTTTATTATTATTTATATATATTTTTAATTAAAAAAATAAAATTAAAATATTTTTTCAATGGTCTAAAAACGCCCCTTTAAAAGGAAACACCCGGCTGTATCCGGTTCAGATGTGGATCACGTGTGGGTTTTAATTGATCACCAGTAATAATCATTGATCTGTAAGCATCACTATCCCTGTCATCTGAACTCTGACCTCCCTCGACAGGCTGAGGCAGCAGAACGCGGTGGAGTTGAAGAACGGGGGACAGAACGGGGGACACAACGGGGGACACAACGGGGGACACAACGGGGGAGTCGTGGGCGGAGCGCGGGAGGTGTTCGGCAGCTGGCTGGAGGACGGACACTCGAGGAGAGGACGGGAGCTGCTCCTGGACCGAGAGAGGAAGATGACCGGATGAACGGTGAGGTCATCGGGTTTAAACGTGCGTTTCTCTGGTCGACGCTTTTGTGTTTTTTTACGATAAAAAAACTAAATCTTGGATGTGTTTGAAATGAATCCTGAGTACTTAAAAACCCTGAGCGCAGACGATTCTCTGAAAAGGTGCATTCATGTGAGAAAGAGAGTATTCTGTACATGTTAAAGGCCAATGTCTTTTAATTAGACCTGCAACTGAATTACATTCACTATCAAGACAAGCTCTAATTATTTCTTCGTTCAATGATTAATCACTTATTCCATCAAATGTCAAAAATGACAAACGACCTCCTTTTGAGGCATTAAGTGAAGCATGAATTAGGTTTTTCCTCTGAGCAATGTTTCTGTAGAGGAAGAAGATTCAACAACAACTGAGTGTGAACAGAGGGCAACCTTTTGTTGTCTTTGTTGTTGTTTACTCCCCAATGCGCTTCCTATCCTTGAGCTCCAACAGACACGTTGAAAGGCATACCTCCTTTCTCGTGAAACGTTTGAAAAGCGGAGATTTCCTCTACATGTTCCTCCGCTAAACGTTGTCGTATAATCTACTCGCGAAACGTTGCCGTATAATCTACTCGCGAAACATTAGCATATAATCTACTCGCGAAACGTTGGCGTATAATCTACTCGCGAAACGCTGGCGTATAATCTACTCGCGAAACATTAGCATATAATCTACTCGCGAAACGTTGCCGTATAATCTACTCGCGAAACATTAGCATATAATCTACTCGCGAAACGTTGGCGTATAATCTACTCGAGAAACGTTGGCGTATAATCTACTCGCGAAACGTTGGCGTATAATCTACTCGCGAAACATTAGCATATAATCTACTCGCGAAACGTTGCCGTATAATTTACTCGCGAAACATTAGCATATAATCTACTCGCGAAAGGTTGGCGTATAATCTACTCGCGAAACATTGGCGTATAATCTACTCGCGAAACGTTGCCGTATAATCTACTCGAGAAACGTTGGCGTATAATCTACTCGAGAAACGTTGGCGTATAATCTACTCGAGAAACATTGGCGTATAATCTACTCGTGAGACATTGGCGTATAATCTACTCGCGAAACGTTGGCGTATAATCTACTCGCGAAACATTAGCATATAATCTACTCGCGAAACGTTGCCGTATAATCTACTCGCGAAACATTAGCATATAATCTACTCGCGAAACGTTGGCGTATAATCTACTCGAGAAACGTTGGCGTATAATCTACTCGCGAAACGTTGGCGTATAATCTACTCGCGAAACATTAGCATATAATCTACTCGCGAAACGTTGCCGTATAATTTACTCGCGAAACATTAGCATATAATCTACTCGCGAAAGGTTGGCGTATAATCTACTCGCGAAACATTGGCATATAATCTACTCGCGAAACGTTGGCGTATAATCTACTCGAGAAACGTTGGCGTATAATCTACTCGCGAAACGTTGGCGTATAATCTACTCGCGAAACATTGGCGTATAATCTACTCGTGAGACATTGGCGTATAATCTACTCGCGAAACGTTGCCGTATAATTTACTCGCGAAACATTAGCATATAATCTACTCGCGAAAGGTTGGCGTATAATCTACTCGCGAAACGTTGGCGTATAATCTACTCGAGAAACGTTGGCGTATAATCTACTCGCGAAACGTTGGCGTATAATCTACTCGAGAAACGTTGGCGTATAATATACTCGTGAAACATTGCCGTATAATCTACTCGTGAGACATTGGCGTATAATCTACTCGAGAAATGTTGACGTATAATCTACTCACAAAACGTTGCCGTATAATCTACTCGCGAAACGTTGGCGTATAATCTACTCGCGAAACGTTGGCGTATAATCTACTCGCGAAACGTTAGCGTATAATCTACTCGCAAAACGTTGGCGTATAATCTACTCGCGAAACATTAGCGTATAATCTACTCGCAAAACGTTGGCGTATAATCTACTCGTGAGACATTGGCGTATAATCTACTCGAGAAATGTTGACGTATAATCTACTCGCAAAACGTTGGCGTATAATCTACTCGCGAAACATTAGCGTATAATCTACTCGCAAAACGTTGCCGTATAATCTACTCGCGAAACGTTGGCATATGATCTACTCACAGAACATTACCGTATAATCTACTCGTGAGACATTGGCATATAATCTACTCGCGAAGCGTTGGTGTATAATCTGCTCGCGAAACGTTGGCGTATAATCTGCTCGCGAAACGTTGGCGTATAATTTACTCGCGAAACGTTGGCATATAATCTACTCGCGAAACGTTGGCGTATAATCTGCTCTCAAAGCGTTGGTGTATAATCTGCTCGCGAAGCGTTGGCGTATAATCTGCACGCGAAGCGTTGGTGTATAATCTGCTCGCGAAGCGTTGGCGTATAATCTGCTCGCAAAACGTTGGCGTATAATCTGCTCGCGAAGCGTTGGCGTATAATCTGCTCGCAAAACGTTGGCGTATAATCTACTCGCGAAGCGTTGGCGTATAATCTACTCGCGAAGCGTTGGCGTATAATATACTCGACTGTGTTTGTAGATGGAGGTTTCAAAGTTTTATAAACCAAAATCTGACATTTCTTACATTTCGAGAAAAACATATTGATGATTGATGCATTTCTCCACTCAATCTGTCCAAATTCTGTCTTTAAATTCTCGTTATTTCACCATAAAGAGCACTTTTCATGCCATGATCCACCTCCTGATTCATCACCAGGTCTTTAAGCAGAGGAGCAACTCTTGTGTATTTTAATCCATAAAAAGTGGATTTATTGCATGTTTTGATACACAACCTTTATTTCCATCTATTTTTGTAAACTAATACTCTCATACTCCTCTCAATCCGTCTGTAAATTCTCTTTATTTCACCGTAAAAAGTCCTCAACTTAAAGTCCACCGACTGTTCTGTGTAACTGAGTTTGTTGCTGCAGGTTTTTTTGTTGTTTTGCAGAACGAGTGAAGAGATTTAACGGAGCGAGGCCCCCGTTGGTCCCCAGCGCCCCATCCTCACCCCCCCCCACCCCCCTCCCCTCACCCGCTCATGTTAGTGCCGAAGCCAACACCTCGATCCCAGGCAACAAACAGAACTCCATCCAGCCACCGGGCTGTGTGTGTAGCTGTGTGAGTTTTGGCTTCGGCTGCTCGGCAACAAACACTAAACTTCAGGAAAATTTAGGGAAGGAGAGGAAAAAAAAAAAGGACCGTTATTGGAGGCCTAAAATAGCAGCAGACCCCCCGGTGTGGTAAAGTTTGATGGATGAAAGGCTCCGCCTGGGGCACAGTGTGACGACAGAGCCTCCCGTCTGTTCTGACAGAAGATGGAAAGTTTTAACGTTTTATTATTTTAACGCCGCTTTTTGCTTTTCAAAATAGAAGCTGTTCAAATGATTTCCTGGAGACAAACAGCCGTAAACAAGGTGGAGACTCAGCGTCTGACATCGCCCCACTCTTGAGGGATTGTCACCGCGTTTGGATGTCTTCAAAATCAACACCTGACAGCTGAAATCGATAATCAATATGCAGCGTTTTGAAAGCAGCAAAAACTGCGGTTTTTGTTCGTGTGAAATCTTTCCTGTCGGTTGGTTTGTTGCTTTTTCCTGCCGGAATCTTTCAGTTCCATTAAAAAGTGCATAAAAAACATTAAATCTGTTCTTTCAGACATTAAAACAACACAAAATCTGAAAAAAACTGTATTATTTATAATAATTGTATATAATAAAATCTAACATAATATGTAATAATTGTATATAATAAAATATAAGATAATATAAAATAGTTTTAAATAATAAAACATAATATAAAATAGTTTTAAATAATAAAACATAATATAAAATAGTTTTAAATAATAAAACATAATATAAAATAGTTTTAAATAATAAAACATAATATAAAATAGTTTTATATAATAAAAAATAACATAATATAACATGATATAATAAAACATGATATATAATAATTTTATATCATGAAACATAACATAATATAATATAAGATAATTTTATATAATAAAACATAATATAATATATAAGAATTTTATATAACAAAACATAACATAATATAAATAATTTTATAGAATAAAACATAACATAATATAATATACATAATTTTATATAATAAAACATAACATAAAAATGATTTTATATAATAAAACATAACATAATTCTATATAATAAAACATATAATATTGTAATAAATAAACCCAGTGTCAGCGTGATGACTCTACAGGAACCAGAGGTTCATCTGTTCCTGGTGTGGAGCCTTAAACCGGTTAACGCCTCGGTGTGTTGAAACCTGGTTCCCGGTCACTCTGATGGATGAATGAACACGAGCTGAACTCTGGCGGTCTTGTGGCCGTGGCAACGCGCCCGTCTGCTCTGCCAGACGCCGCGCAGAGCGCCAGGTATCACCGCCAGGTATCACAAGGTATCACCGCCGGCTGAGCGCCGCTCTCCGGCTCCGCTCGGCTCTCAGATCACCGAGAGGGAGGACACTCACACTCCGACCGTCTGATGAGAGACAACCTGGTCTCAAGTTATTACCTGATGAACCGTAGAGAGAAACAGGTTATTTCTTCTTTTCATCCATTAAAACCAAACTCATTCCATATTAGGGAAATATTTAAGTTATAGCACATCAACTTGTTCCAGTCTTTCTGTCTGTCTGTCTCTCATCTGTCTCTCTGTCTGTCTAGCTGTCTGTCTCTCTATCTCTCTCTCTCTGTCTCTCTATCTGTTTGTCTCTCTATCTGTCTCTCTGTCTGACTAGCTGTCTGTCTTTCTTTCTGTCTCTCTCTCTCTCTCTCTCTCTCTGTCTCTCTCTCTCTCTCTCTCTCTCTCCCCGTCTGTCTGTCTGTCCGTCCGTCCGTCCATCTGTCCATATTGACGGACGTCTCCGTCCTCTCAGCGTCTCTTTCAGTCAAAGCTTTGAATGAAGAAGAAAACATTTAAAGTTAAACTTCTGTATTTTTCTCTTGTTTGTGTCCGAGTGTCACTTGAGAACAGCTGAAAACGGTTTCCAGACCTTTTTAGTTCTGGACTGGACCAGACGCTCAGGGTGCGTTTGTTTTAAGCCCCTCCAGAGCCAGACGGGCGGGGTTTGTCACACTGGGTTGCCGGTTATTGGCCTCGCGTGGTTGCAGTGACGAGCCCCTCCCGTCTGGTGCGCCGGGGACAATGAATCAAACGCCACCTCGTCTTCTGCTTCGGAGGCGAGAAGGAAAATGTGAGATGTTGAATATTTGTTTTGTTCTGCAATCGAATGAAAGGCAGAACGTTTTTTATACTTCTGTACATTTGATGTTCAAGGTTCTTCTTATTATATTTATTATAGTATACGTCTACACGGTGAATAGATTCCTCCATCATTTATACATCACAACTCAAAGGTCAAGCTCTCATAAAGACGTGTAACACATTATATAAAACCTGTTTTATAAAAGACATATTCTCATGCACGTGTGTAAGAAAGGTGTGACACTATAATATCTACAGAAAACCAAACTATACTAAAGCAGAATGTTAATAAAGAATCATATTCAGCTCTCGTAACTGGAATTAAAGACTGTAATGAAAGTTATTCAACCGTTAAGCAAAACATTATCAAAATGAAACTTTACATCCTGCTGATATCGTTCCGTATTAATCATAACGTTGTGTTTTCGGGGAAGATGGAAAATAAAAGCGACGGAAATATCTGTTGAGAATATTAAGTTCACGGCTCTGAGATCAATAACCAGGAGGCGTCTGTGAATTACAACAGAAAGAGGTGATGGAGCACATTTGGTGGCTGCAGCAAATAAATCACAGTGTGTGTGTGTGTGTGTGTGTGTGTGTGTGTGTGTGTGTGTGTGTGTGTGTGTGTGTGTGTGTGTGTGAGACGACCACGAAGGGATGCAAGACGACCAAGAAAAGGGACACAAACAGACTGCAAAGAGACACAAAAAGACAATAAAGGGATGCAAAACTATCACAAAGAGATGCAAAATATGGACAAAAAGATGCCAAATGACGAAAAGAGACACAAAAAGACAATAAAGAGACACAAAAAGACAATAAAGAGACGCAAAACGTCTACAAAAAGAGACACAAAACTAACAAATAGAGACACAAAAACACCAAAAAGAGACATAAACAGTAAGAGAAGCAAAACGTCAAAAAAATGACCAAAAATATACACGACGACTACAGAGATACACAAAACAACCAAAAAGAGATTTAAAACACATCTGTGGCTTTTGTTTGTGTTTTGTTTTGTTTTGTTTTGTTTGTGTTTTGTTTTGTTTATGTACGAGTTGATGTTTGAAGAAACTTTATGAGATTTGTCGCTGGACAGAAATCTGTTCACCGGTTTCTAGTCGTGCACGGAGGAATATTAAATGCTCAGCTGCAGTCACGCCTTCTTTTTATTCCTATTTATGTCACATGACATACTCGGGGTCAGACTTGGGGTCAGATTCGGGGTCAGAGGTCACGGCAACAGGATGACGCTCATGAAGAGTGACGTATCGACCCGATTACGTGGAGGAGTCCAAACGATTGATGGAGCGAAAACAAATTCCTGCTGCGCAAATTGATTCAATGTCTCGTGTGTGTGTGTGTGTGTGTGTGTGTGTGTGTGTGTGTGTGTGTGTGTGTGTGTGTGTGTGTGTGTCTGTGTGTCTGTGTGTGTGTGTGTGTATGCGTGTACGTGCCATCCATTGTCCTGTCTCACTAATCACAGCGGCTCGGGGCTTCATTTAATCAGCACATCCCATAATAACCTATCAACAACCGTAGCTTATAGATGAAGGCTTAATTGCCAAAATGCTGCAGTGCCTCTCGCTCCCTGTCATCGTTATGGTGTAAAACACAGACAGAAGACACCGAACGTTACCTGTTTCCAGGTAACCGCCATCTGAAAATCAGAATAATAATAATTGGTCTTAATTTCGTAAAAAAAAAAAAAAGAATAAAAAAGAGATTTTTTGTTTCGGTACTCAGAAGTCAAGTCAGTGCATTCAAGTGGAAGACACATAAAAGTAGAAAAGCCTCTGCATTTAAATGTAATAAAACAATTAAACATTTTTCCTGCCGTTTTGACTCATCTGACCTCCTTTAAAATGACTGAGACGTTCTTTTGGCACGAAGACGAACTTTCTCCCAAATTTCATCAAAACGTGTTGAAACATTCTGCTGAACAAAAAAACAACTGACAGTCACAGATGATTGTGTCCTGACAAGATGACATGAAACACTCTGGTTTTTGTGTTTTTCTTGGTGACGTGAATGTTTATTATTGGCTGATCCTGAGCACCTACCGACCCCAACGTTACTGTTTATTTCTACTTTCTGAAAATATTGTTTAAACGACAAAAAAAAGCTATTAATTTTACGGTCAAAAACAAAGATACAAACCTAAATAAATTAACTAATTTTATTGTTTTTTTGAGAGATCTTTGATTGACATGAGAACCCTAGTTACCATGACGATGACGTCATCGTTAAAATCGACATGACAATCTGTGAGTTCGGTCGTCTGACTCTTTGTGGGTTGTGATGACACATTTCATCTTTGGGTATTTGATGCCGATCAGAAGCTTTGTGAGTTTTCTTTTCGGTTTTTGGACTGTTTTCTTTTTAATTGAATTGGTTTTTTTTTAGTTCTGATCCGGCAAGTCTTGCTGCTAACGAACATTAATTTGATTTCTGATAATTCTTTGTGTCGTCTAATGTCTGTTTTTGTGTCTGGGTTTGATTTTGGTGGCTCTGACCAAGTGAATTCCTTCAAGTTGAACTTGAGTCATGTGACGGTTGTGAAATATTTGGGACAAACGTCAGCTGAGTCCATTCCTTTTAAATCAAATTTAACTTCGTAATTTCTTGTTTTTTTTTCTTGTTTCTAGGTTCTTGAAAAGTTTGTAAATCCATAAACATTAAATGTTGCATTCAGCGGTTGTAAACCTCCGTAATCCTGCTGCTTGTGTGTGTGAAGGTAATGAAACCAACCCTCTGTCGGCCATATTGGACCGTCAGCTGTTGCGTAGCGGCTCTGATTGAACAGCTGATTGAACAGCTGTTCACGGCTCCTCCAGCTGATCGTTTCTTTCCTCTTAAAGACGTGGAGCCGAGTTGAGTTCCAGTACGATGGCGGCGAGTCGAGGGGAAACGTTTTAAGAACCAAACACGTTAAAAAAAATGAAATCAAAGAACTGCTTTTTGTTTTGGCAAAAGATCCAAGATCCAAGATTGTAAGAGGATTAGAACGGGAAGAAATAAATAGCAGAAACAGATGGATGCAGACATAATTATTTCTCAAACCTTTGTGAAACATTCATTAGTTTACAAGAGGACAATTAAACAGAGAGTTCACAGTACCTCCTTTTCCTGGTGGGCTTTTATTTTGAAACATCTGTAGGAAGTTTATCGACGGGTTTTATCAGCTTAACTGTGATTGAAAAAACAAAAACAAAGTCGAAGCTACTTGAAAATAGTTAGTGAATGAAAACCATGTTTATTTTAATCTTCAGACAGCTTCAGTTTCTAAACTAAAACCTACGTCCAGACACGGAGAAGACACTTCTTCTTCTTGCTTTAGTTTTAAACCTGCAGGAACAGATTTTATTTGGCCGTTTAAAAAAAACAAATCATGACCTTTTTTTACTTTATATGTTGACATTTTCTTATTTGTACCTCCAGCAGTTACAGAGCAACTTTGTGTTTGTGTCACCTGATGAATTTAACTCCAATATTCTCTCTTTTAGCTCTGTTTTTGGTCTCCACCACCTCCTGAGGGACGTGTCGATGGCCGAAGAGCAAAACCTCCTATCTAAAAAATTCACTTTTTTGAGAATACAAAAAAAAAAGTTTTCTTGCAGAATGCTATTTGTTAAGGATACCCAATACATAATACAAAAAAATACAAAAAGAAAAAAAATATATATATACAAAGTGCAGATAGGAGGTTATTCCCCACTTTTAGGAGGTTTTGCGTTTTGGCCATCGACATCAGTCTGAATGTTCCACATTGTTCACCAACTAGTTTCTAACTGCAGCGTTTCCTCACACAATTCGTATGATACGGAAAAGTTATGATACGTGTTGAGTTTTCCTCAGAAAACAAAATTCTTACTTAAATACGAACGCGTAAATGCAGTTAAAGCCATAAAGCTCCCAGAGAGCCACAAAGGGGACGTGTGTTACCGTCCATTGTCCCGTTACAGCCTCGTTTAATCCCACGCAGAACACAACTTCAACACACTCTCCCTCTGACGTGGATTAGGAGAGCGAGCGCCGGCCGGTCGGGTCCGCCGTCGATTATTATTTCACAACATGTCCCAGTTCCCAGCGACCGGGAACACAACAATTACTTTTTAATCCCCCCTCCACCGCCCCACCCCCCTTCCCCCCCTTCTCTTTTGTTTTGTTTTTGTTTCCTCTCGTGTGTTTGGTGGGAATGATCTGTGTTCTCTTGTGCAGACGTTTGACAGTGTCCTCTCTCTCCTGTCCGTCTCAGGTGTGAATAGGATTCATCGTCGTCGTCACTGCTGCTGCTGAAGAAGAGGAAGAGGAAGAGGAAACGAGGTGGACGGAGAACGGAGCAACGTTTTCTTTTTTTTATTATCAGATTTCGTCATTTTTGTTCTTTTATTTTATTTTTTTAATCTCGCGATCGTCGCACCCCGGCTCACACACAACATCGTCCTCAGCGTTCTCGACCTGGAGTGACCCCTCCCCCTTCCCCCACTCCTCCCCCCTCGCCCCCCTTCCTCCACGTTCACACAACAAAAGCACGAGTTTAAAAAAAATCTTTTATTTTATTTTGGCGAGTCGTATACAGGCTCCCAAATTGAAATCAGAGGAGTGCGAGGAGAAATTCAGGGTCACGATCTGTGAAGATAATTGAAACTGCCCTCCCTCACAGTGGATCTCAAATTGGTGCTTTCTTTTCATCTCAGTTCGACAATAGTGTCACAAAAACAGGAGCTGATCTTCACCCCGTCCACGCAGAGACGAGGCTCCGCGCTTATTCTGCTTACAGCTGTAACAACAAGGAGAATTAGCTGTTTCTTCCCCAAATGTCCTTTCAGAGGCAGATTAGTTGTACTTGTACTCATCAACGTTGCTGTAAAAGTACCGGCCGATCATCAGGAGGCCTGGAAGTCAAGTAGATAATACGGTGCTGGCCCTTTAAGTCGCCTCGTTTCATATGACGTACTAGTACACTGAGTACTCATACTGACTGTGTACTACACAGATTTATCATTGCACTCAAAAAAATAAGATCAAAATCAAAAGAACAAGTTATAGTGAAGTTTAACTTTTAAAAGTTAATTTCTGAGCCAAAAAAAAAGAAAGTCAGCCAAATTATAAGCGCTTCTGCCAACAGACTCTCTTTTGAAGGGTTTTGACAATTTGGCTGTTTTTTTTTTGTTCTGGTGACAGAAGCTCTTTTTATTATTCTTCCGTGTTGCATTGTGGGACGATCGAACGCCACGAAACTCAGCTTTTCTCAATGTGAATGAGTTAAAAACCTTCCCTTTTAGACGAGGCAAGGCGGGGTCGTGACCTCTGGACCGGACAGATGTTCTTGCGTCTGAGGTGATGTTGTGCGTGACCTTGTAGACGTCGTGCGTGACCTTGTAGGAGGACGCTGGATGTGTGCCTGCAGCAGCAGCCCGACTGTAACACGCCGGCTGACCGACCGACCGGGTGGATTTAAAAACAAACAAATAAACAAACAAACAAAAAAATGCCGAGTGCCAAAGCTGGGATCTGCTGCATTCTCACTACACTTTAAAAAAAAAAAAAAAAAAAAAAAAAAAAAAAAAGGGTTCTTCTTCTCCTTCTTGTAAATAGGATCTGTGTGTTTGTTTGTTTTGTTTTCCTGTATTGATACAGATTTGTAAAATTTTTGCGGACAAAATTTTGTTACATTTTGTAAAATGGGAGCAATTCGTCCCCCGAAACCCTCCTTGTTTGTTTTTTAAACCCCTCTCTCTCTCTCTCTCTCTCTCTCTCTCTCTCTCTCCCTCTCTCTCTCTCTCTCTCTCTCTCTCTCTCTCTCTCTCTCTCTCTCTCTCTCTCTCTCTCTCTGTTTCTCTCTCTCTCTCTCTCTCTCTCTCCCTCTCTCTCTCTCTCTCTCTCTCTCTTCTTCTCCCCTCTCTCGCTCTCTCTCTCTCTCGGTGTCTCTCGCCCTTTTATTCTTTTCATTTTTGTTGTTTTATTTGTTGATGGACTTTAAAAAGAACTAAAAACGCTGCCAGCTGTGGTGCGTGTGCAACGTTTTTTAAAAATTATTATTATTATTTTTTTCTTTATTTCTCCGTCTCTCTTTTTGTACTGAACCAGTGGAACCACTACAAAAAAAAAAAAAAGAAAAAAAAAGACGGAGCAGTTGGCAATACTTCAGTCACTTCTTCTTCATCTCACCGGCACTGGACTTCCGCCCGCCACTTCCCCGCTGAGAGGAGGAAGAGGAGGAGGAGGAGGAGGAGGAGGAGGAGGAGGAGGAGGAGGAGGAGGAGGAGGGACTTCGCTTCACATCAAATCAGATTTAAAAAAAAAAAAAAAAAAAAAAAGCACCGTTGGACCTTTTTTCTTTTCTTTCTTTTTTACTGTGCTGAAGTGAAGTCAAGTGCATTTATTATTATATTATTATATTATATTATTATTATTATTATTGTAGCCACTCTGTCTGGAACCCTTTTTTGAAGAAAAAGAGAAGAAAAAAAAAAAAACACAGAAAAAAAACATTTAAAAAAAACCACGTAAGCCGATCTGCACTCGTACGACCGAGGGACTGTCGTGGTGTTGTTTAACAAACTGATACGGAACAAACGTGAAACAACAACAACAACAACAACAGTTAAGAAACTGTCAAAATGGTGGCAAAGCGCTGAAGGATTCAACTGTAACAATCACACACACACAACAACAACAACAACAACAACAACAACAACAACAACAATCCAGAATCATGCGGCCTGAATCAGACTTTAGTCTCTCTCTCTCTTTTTCTCTCTTGTTTCTCTCCCTCGCTCGACCACTTTGTCCTTTACTTTCTCTCTCTCGTCTATCTTCTTCCTTCGTTGATTTGTTTCTCTCTCTCTCTCTCTTTTTGTCGTCCTGCACACCATCACACACACACACACACACACACACACACACACACACCTGTAATAAAAAAAAAGAGAAAAAAAAGAAAAGATAAATAGCCTTTTATTCAATACATACCTACATGTTGGCTCGGTAGGCTTTAGTTGAAACTAGTTCCATTCCGACAGAAAAGAATAATAGTAAAAAATATGAGCTTCTTTATGTATTGCTTCTGCAGCTGTAGTGTCCTGGTCAGATTTAAAGATGATAAGACTACATATATCTGAAATACTGTATTTACAAATGCACACCAGGGCTGGCCTCAACAAACAAACAAACAACAACAACAACAACAGGGGGGAGGGTTTTCAACTCCGTCCACTGGGGGAGTTTTTTTTTTTTTTCGTACTGCTGGTTTGTATCAAAAACGCTTGTTTCTTCGCTTAAAGTCTTCATAGTTTTTAAAACTCGGTGCACATCCTTCTGCAGAAAGGAAAGAAAAGAAAGCGGCGCTGTAAAGATGGTGGACGCACAGCCTTAGGAAGCTTCCAAGAGACTTTTATTTTTGCAAGTGTATAGTTTTAATTGAGTATTTTTCTGATGAATGATTGAATGTATTTGCTTCTAGGGGTTAAAGTAAATGTTGTGGGTTTACTGTCTGAATGTTTGAAGAGGAAAGAGTCGAGCACACAACGTCTTTCTAACAGAAAGCGATTTTAAAAAAAAAAGAAAATCTGTACGACATCAATCAATAACATCCACTGGTATCAAAGTAGAATTAATTTATTTTTTATTTTACAAACGTTCTTGAACCTTTTTAACTTCAAAACCAGCAACGATTTAAAAGATGCACCAGTTTTGGTTTTGTTTCGTTAGCATTTGAAACAGGAAACGGTCCGTTTCCGCGGTAACGCCAGTGGAATTTGCTTGTAGATATTTCTTGACGTGAGAATTTACTTTTTATTTTTCTGTAGGAGCGTAAACCGCTCTACGGAGTCGCAGTACGTAAAACCAGGAGGAAACTCGCAGAACCTCCGCCAACGCTTTGAAAAATATCGTCATGTATGAAAATAAAGTTTCACAAAAATATAGCTTTTCTGTGTTCCCGCTGACAAACGGAAACCGAAAACATAATCTAGCCGACGAAGGTAAAAGTCTAAGAATGTGTTTACTTACTATCACGTTAGCAACCGAGCTAACTTGCTTGAGAACTGACCGTTAGCAAGCGAGCGAGCTCGTTGTCCGTTCTCCGTTAGCTCGTTCCCCGTTAGCTCGTTCTCCGTTAGCTCGTGCTCTGTTAGCTCGTTCCTCGTTAGCTCGTTCTCCGTTAGCTCGTTCTCCGTTAGCTCGTTCCTCGTTAGCTCGTTCTCCATTAGCTCGTTCTCCGTTAGCTCGTTCCCCGTTAGCTTGCGTGTTAGCGGTGCGATTCGGGCGTCGGATGTTTTTCGTGACGCCGGCTTGAAGCAGAAAACAAGTCCCAGGTTTTTTCGGGATGAACTTGAGTTTTTTTGTTTTGTTGATACGGGCTTCGTTTCTGAGAGAAACGCAGATCGACTGGTGTGCTCGAGTCCTTCCTTTGTTTCATTTAAAGTCGCTCTGTTTGCTCACATTGAAGTTTATGTGTTCGTGCACCTGGTTTCCCCCAACAACGAAAAAAATCACCACATTTTATGAAGGATGACAACGATGAGATTTATTTAAACGTCGAAACCACCAATTATCCCCCTGAAATCTTCCTTTAACATGGATTTTAAACTTTACTTTTACAACCTAGAAACTTCCTCTTGATCGGTCCAAAGACTTTCCTGCTATTTCTTCTCTTTTCAGGCTCAAACAACGTTACAGTTGTACCTGAGAAGATATAAACGGAGACGATGCAGACTCCCCAAGATGTGTACTTCCTGTCGTACCTTGGACTTATTAACAACTTCTGATCCATCCTCTCTTTATCCGTCCTCCGTCTGCAGCTGTCTCCAGGTTTCTAAATCACACTTTGAAACAGAACAAAACCGAAGAAATACTCGAAAGTCAAAGGTGGAAGCTCTGATGTGTTTTTTCTTATTTTTAACAATTTCAAAGTCACTTTAGAAGCTTGAAGGAACGTTTTTAAGCTTCAGAGTCAATCAAGACAAGATTTCTACAAAAGGTCGATTCAACCCAAAACGTACCGCGATGCAACTCCACATGCTGTCGGTACCGACGGGGTTCATGCAAGCATTCTTTAAAACAATGTGGATGTACAATAATGGACAAACATGCCAAACAAAAGAAGTATTTTAGGATCTCAGCCTCGTCTAAAGGTCCAGAGAAACGTCTACGTTCTGATTTCTTTTCAAGGGGGAAAACCCGGTGCACTGAATGTGTTTTTAAGGGGAGTTGAGGCCAGCCCTGCTTCATAACTGAGGTTCTGCTTCTTCTACTACTGCTACTATCAAACAACCAGCCCTGGGCACAAAAACAGGCTCGAACGCTGCTTCAAATCCTCCCTTCAGAACTCGAGGTGCATTTGATTTTGAACTTCAAATACCAGCATTTTTGAGAGTCTTAAGTCAGGGTCCAAAGTGGAGCACCGGCTTGTTTTTCCGTTTAGTTCCTGACGCGACAAAGACACATGTGTTGATCAGCTTCAGGCCCGAAATGAGGCTTCACCTCCTCAGTTTGGGCACCAGGTGCTGAGCGTCTTTGTAGGTTTTTCTTTTTTTTTTTACTTCTAATGACAAAAATAGCCATCGATATTTGTTTTTTTTACTTCGATTTGAAAAGTATTCGAGATCTTGTTTCTGTTGCCCAGGTCAGCAAAACAACCTGTTGATGTCTGCTGTATTTCAATAAAACACAGCCTTTTTTTCAAAGGGTACTCTTCACTCTGTGTGTGTTTCTGTGTGTCGTCTACATGCGCTTAAACCCAGCTGAGCCCTCGCTAAGCCCCGCCCCTCGAATGCAGACGGACCAATCGTAGCGTAGCCTCGATATACTCACACAGAAACAGAATAGGAGTAGAACTATAGAACTAGGCGGCAAACATCCTTTATATTGAAGACCCGTCTGTCTGATTCGCTCTGAATCTTCAAAACATTTGACTATATTTGTTATGCTTGACGGAGAAGCAGTGGGGGGTGGGGCTTAGCCAAGGGTCAATTACCCACTTTATTATTTATATATTTTTGTACATTTTAAATTCATCATTTATGCACACGGCACCTTTTGAGGCCCGTAGACTTCCTCTGAAGTTGGCCTTAGACGTCAGTAGCTTGAAATAAAAACTTCTGTGATGAAATGAGGCGTCCGTCTTTGGGGAATTGGCCCTCGGCGTTATTAAAACAAATGTTTGAAAACCAACTCCAATCTTACGTTCCACATTTAATTGCCATTTAATCAACTGGTCGACATAATCAACAATTCTGACAATCAGAAAATTGTTTCCGTATCTCTGCGGGCGCGCGAACAGGTGCAAAACAAGAAGTGTGTTCATTAAGTGAAGTTGGATAATAAGGGAACTTTAACGGGGAAGCTAATGTTCAGAGTCGGTGGCTGGTGGAAATACGAAGAGCTCACCTCCCCAGAACGACACGTTTATTTGGTGGGAGCTTAAAAATATGGCATTTTTCTAGTATTTCTTGTATATTTATGTTCCTGCAATCAATAATAAGCTAATAGTTTTTCAAATTTAGTCTAATAAACACGATGCAGTCTGTGACACATGTAATCTCTGTATGAATTTAAATGTATTGATTGTATATTTTTGCATGTAGGCGGGTACGGTGCCCTTTGACCCCTCCCCCCCAGCCCCAGAGATTACGGTAAAAACCTGTAAAATGAATGCAAGACTACGGGACACCGTCATGAAACCAAAAAATATACAAACATAAAGGACGAGTGATTTACAGAGCAGATACGTAACAGCAGCAGACAAAATGTACTTCATTTCAGATGGACTTCAATATGATATCGATCTTCTTATCTAAAAAAATAAATAAATAAAGCAATGTTGAACTATTTCTACAATCAAACACCTTTTGTTTTGGTCCAGACTAAATGTACATGTGTGAAAGAGAAGACTACCGGGCGAGTAGCGAGTGTTTTAAACAGGTTTTAGAGAAGTTGCATGTTGTTATAAAACCTCCATTTACTTCCATTCATCATCATTTCCTCTGTCGAGACATGCGAGAAAGGTTTTTCTTCCAGAATTCGATGTAACACGGAGCATTCATTTAAACTGTTAGATGGATAGATTATTTTTTTTGTGTTTTTTTTTTTGCATAAACCAAACACAGAAATACAGAAAAGGAAACTCTGTTTGGGACCAAAGTAAATAAACTGTCGCTTCAATCATTTCCGTGAAAAAACTCCAAACACCTTCGACCTGCGTCCACGACTCCGGAGTCGTGAGGTGAACCGCGGCCGATCTCACCTGATAAACATCACTTCAGTCACACACAAAGAAAACTGTTTTTTAAGTTAAAAAACATCCGCGGCCTTGAAAGCGTCGCCGCCTGCTGCCGCTGAGGAGACGAGCCTGTTGGATGTTCTCCACGTCGCTGTAGTCTAATATCTGGTCGGTGCTCTCAAAGGATATCACGGTGCTGCTGTTAATTTAAGATAAGCTCTGCCTTCGGATTCACAATGAGAACGAGGGGGGCTGTAAAAAAAAATAAAAATTAGAAAAGAATAAAGGTGAGGAATCACATTTCGGGCTGATAGCGGATTGAAAGCTGTCGCGCCCTCCGAGCGCTCGCCGTGTTAAAGTGTGTAGTTCTTCCAGTGATGTGTGTCTAAATATTCATGCTGTGTATTGAGCGTTTGGGGTTTGAGCTCGTGTCTCTGCAGATAAATCGACCTGCGAAGGATGAACATTTCTTACAGAAAACACTTTTTTGTGTGCGTGTGTGTGTGTGTGTGTGTGTGTGTGTTGCTGCGTTTAAGCCTCGTGGGAAATCAGGTAAATATGAGTTCTCTACTTGAAACACTGTTTTTGTCGGGTTCCCATGTGGTAAATAATACGGCTTGAAAATTCAAGCCTTGATAAAATGTGTATTGCCTCATGTAGGGAAACTAGTATTCATTATGCATCATATGTATTATACACAAGTTGTGATGAGAAAACTAGAATCGGGGAGCGTGGACCTCCACCAAGCCCGTGCCTTATCTCTTCCAGCCATTTTCATGAAATTGGGGTCGGTAGTTTTACTGTAATCCTGCTGACAAACAAACAAATAAACCAAACTGAAAACACATTTGTATTCATTTTGTACTCAAAACTTAAAAACGTACGTACAGAGACGACGTTAAGACTATATATTAAGTTCTATTTGGAACAAACTGAGCGCGGTAATGTTTTGTTATGTGTCCAAAATTAACAATAAGTAGCTTGGAGTTAACTCCGTGATTGTCGTTCACTCTTTTGAGCTGAATGTGTAAACCACACAAAGACATGTTTCCAGGTATGATCAACCAACATGGAGCATAAAGTTTCCAATGCAAACAATTAATTTACTTCTTTGATCTTTGCTTTCCAGCCTGAAGCCGTACGTGTCCTGAATGAGGAGCGCTGAGAATTAAAATTAAAATTAAGAGAAAAAAGAGTTCCTGGTGAGTTTTTAAATCTTTGATTTGAAGTCTGAGCTGTTTGGATGTACGGAGGCAGAAGCTGCCAAAATCCAAAATAAATTAATCAATTAATGAATTAATATATACCATTAAATGTACATAAAAATAAATAATTTTACTTGTTTTTTTTGTTTGTTTTTTAATCAATTGATGTTATTTCACATACATTTTTTATTTATTTAAATTGTTATTTCTTTTTATTATTTATAAAAAAAATTAATTAATTAATTAATTATTATTTTTTAGTTTGCTTTTTCCCCAAACTTATTTATTTCTGTAGCCTTTTCTTTATAAATGTACGTATTTTTTTTTTTTTTTTTTCCTCTTTCATCATAGGGTTAAATGTTTAAATTGTTTGTGGCTAACTGAGGTTTGGTTCAGTTTTATGATCCACTTGCTTTATTTATTACTTAATTTTTCAATCTCAGAGTTTCTCTTATTTGTATTTGACACTTAATTATTTTTTTTATGGAAAGAAGATTGAAGCTGCAGCGTTTTTGCAGATTTCCTTCGCATAATATTATTGAAAAAAAATATTAGTTTAATGTGCCTTCTGTATTGAACTGTGTCCAGAACAGTGAGCTGAACCGTTACACCTGCAACCCGCTGGACTACCGGGTTAAATCCCCCACTTGGAGTAATGTGGCCCTGGGACGGTGAGCGAGGCCTCCCCTCCTCCTCTGAGGACCGAGGGGGTGGGTGGGGGAGGGGGGGGGGTTGTACTCTGCAGCTCCCAGGTGTGAGCCAGTGTAACTGTGTGAATGTCAATCAGGCTGTTGTTGAGAAACACAGCTCAGATAAGCTTCCCGGCATGAATAAAAAACTACAGAGGAAGAAAAAATAAAAAGAATCATCCGTGAGGAGTCTCATGAGAGATATCCGACTAGATTTCCTCGTCAAACTCCGAGGGATTCAAAACCAGCTTCTTTGTGCCGCTGTATCTTCTTCAAATGTTCAACACAGCCCCAGCTGTGTTTGGATATACACAGTGAGTTTATCCGAGGCCTAAAAAATCCTGCTGCTCCACTTAAAGCCGGTCGAACACATCACCGGTCAGATTACCAAACAGAAGCCAACTCGCCGGGCGGCATCTGCTGCCGCCGAGCAGCAAACATCATTACGCAACACGTCTGGGTCTTAATTGGCCGGAGAGACGGCAGCCGTCGTTTGTCTTCGCGCGTCAGACGCGAATCAGGAACGTCGGCGAGAGACAGGACGGGAATTCTCAGAAAGGCTTATGCAACCCGCCGCCGCTCGGCCCGTTAATTGGATGTTGGTTTTCGCTTCAGAGTTGTTGCATCACCTCCGCCTGTGCAGCCGAGTGGAGCGGCGTCCGCCTGTAATCCGAATGCATATTCATTCGCCGAGCCGGAGCAAAAGGCTGCGTGAGATATTTAACAGCTCTATCTGGGATAATTTGGCAGAGAAATGTGAAAAGAGACTGAAACAAAGAAATTATAAGCAGAGAGAAGTCTGCAGGTTGGAGAGTCTCTCTCTCTCTCTCTCTCTCTCGCTGCTGAACTTTCACCTCCAAGTGGAGGGCAAACGTGAATCAACATATCAAACATGGCAGCTTGATTTGCCGTCTAAAAGCCTTCAAAGACTGTTTGTTCTACTAAAACAAACGTGCCGCGGTGACGCTCCTCTACATACAGAGCGAGCTGAGAAGCGGCGTGTGCGTGTGAATGATAAACCGGTGAAAAGGTGGGTGTTCGTCTTAACCCCGGTATTAACCGGGACACAGCCGACTCCCCCGTCTCCCCCGACAAATACTCACATCTCTGTGCGGAATAATAATCGGATCATTTATCGATCCCTGTGGAGAAATGCTCCTTTTCGGGGCGTCTTCCACGCGGAGGTCGGAGGTCGGGCTCAGCGGCTCTGGAGCTGATTCAGTGTCTCCTGTCATTTTTATTTTTTTTGGTCCACTAGTCTTTCACACGATTGCCGCATCTCAATTCAGGACCGGATCCTTCGAAGAATGCCGTGACCTTTTTTTGGCTACCCGAAGTCTCCGGTGAACCGGTGCTTTCAGACTCCGGGTTTGTTACTTCTCCGTGTAAAATACAAATATTCCCAGGTTTTAAACGGTGGAAGGAGCCATAGAGAATTATCTCTAATAACCTCAGTGTCACTTTAACCAAAACACACTGTGAATAACAACAAGTTCAGTCTTTTAACGGGAACAAACTGTTTACGTCTGGCTTCTATAATTAATGTTTTATGTGATTTATTCACCATTTAATAACACATGTTGACAGCCAAGTTAAAAGTGGACTAAATTTGGACAAATTGGACAAACAAAATGGCCGCTCGATGTAAGGAAGGTTAAACTATTAGTTCACATATTTGTCATCAGTGTGTTGATGTCAAGAGTTCCCCCAAAGTTCAGTTCACACAGATTCAAATGAACTAGTTAGCTACCTCGACCCTCCCTACGCGCTCACAGCTGCTCAACAATCCCATACACATCTATTGTCAAGTTGACTTTTCACACTTTGGAGTCGGAGCTGAACACTACACTCATTTCCTGGGTTAAGGTACACATTTTAACCCAAACCATGAGGTTTTCCTAAACTCACCAATAAGTTTTGACATCGAGACACAACCAAGTTGTTTGGCTTCTAAGTCTAACCGACTAGCTTTGGTGCCTAAACCTAACCAAGGTAGTTTTGGTAACGTAACCTAACCAGGTAGTTTTGGTAACGTAACCTAACCAAGTAGTTTTGGTAACTTAACCTAACCAAGTAGTTTTGGTAACTTAACCTAACCAAGTAGTTTTGCCATCTAAACTTAAGCAACTATTGTTGGTGCCTAAACTAAGCAGGTAGTTTGGTTGCCTAAACTTAACCACATAGTTTTGGTAACTTAACCTAACCAAGTAATTTACGCACCATAAGCTAACCAAGTAATTTACGCACCATAAGCTAACCAAGTAGTTTATGCACCTTAAGCTAACCAAGAAGTTTATGCACTTTAAACTAACCAAGTAGTTTACGCACCTTAAGCTAACCAAGTAGTTTAGTTTCAAGTAGTCTTGGTGTTGAAACATAACCAAGTAGTTTTGGCTTCTAAACCTAACCAGGTAGTTTTGTTGTCTAAACTTAACTACATAGTTTTGATAACTTAACCTAACCGAGTAGTTTTGACTTTAAACATAACTTAGTAGTCGTGGTGCCTAAACCTTCCTCCGCCGGTTACAGCTGGTGACAGCGTCCCGACTCACACCAATCCTCCGGTCCCCCGTTAGCTGTTAGCCACCGCCATGTTGAGAGCTGTGTGGAACCAATCCGTCAATCATGGAAATGCTCTGAATTTGGAACTCAGCACCTTTAAGTAAAAGTAGTAAAATGACAGTGGAGGAATACTCTGTAAGCTTACTTATGTAAAAGTATTATCCTCAAAATATATTATACAGAATGGCCCATTTCTGAATGATATATTTAATGTTTAGCTCATTTGAATTACTTTATATACTTCTCGCTTGTGGATTTCATTTTAACCTACAATATTACATCATATTAAATTTTTTCAATATGTTTTGTTTAAGTAATCTGAATCTGCAAAGTAAGTAAAGTTATCAAATAAATGTAAAAAGAACAATATTTTCCTCTGAATTCTAGTGGACTAGAAGTAGAAAGTAGATGGAAATACTCAAAGAAGTATAAGTACCTCAAAATTGTACCGGGTTACTTTCCACCACTGACTTGTTTAAGATACAACTCTGCCTTTAAATCACCTTTAAAACATCTCGTCTCAGAATCTCTAACGTAGCAATTCAGCAGACGATAGATAATAATAACTTCATCATGTGAATCTGAATCCCTGAACAGCTTGAAGTCGACCTTCTGTGGTTTAAAGGCATCATGGGACTCGTGCTCTCTGAGTCTCCAGCTTTAAGTCTCAATCAGCCGTTTGAAGACGAACCCAATGCTGAAAAAAAACAACCTAAAGCCTTTGTGCTGCTCATCCGTCAGTGAAAACAAAAAGGAAGCGTTTCCTCTGGATACGAGGCCGGTCGGCTCGCTCTCCCTTTGAGCTTCTGCCTGCTGTTCAACTTGCGAGTCTCACAATTTGTACAAAATGATGAAACACACGTCACCGAATAACAGCGTTAGATTTTAATATGAAATGAAACGTGGCAAAGAACAAGTTGTACAAATATTTTTGGGAGCGATAAAGTAAAATGTCGGTCAAGATACTGCTTTTTCCAGTTGTTTCTCATCTGGAGTGCTGAGGTTCTGGTTTTCGGAGGCGAAGGAGGCAAAGGAGGCGAAGGAAGCAAAAGAGGCAAAGGAGGCGAAGGAAGAAAAAGAAGCAAAAGCGGCAAAGGAAGCAAAGGAGGCAAAGGAGGTAAAGGAGGCGAAGGAAGCAAAGGAGGTGAAGGAAGCAAAGGAGTCAAAGGAGGCGAAGGAGGTAAAGGAGGTAAAGGAGGTAAATGAGGAAAAAGAAGCAAAGGAGGCAATGGAGGCAATGAAGGCGAAGGAAGCAAAGGTGGAAAAGGAGGCGAAGGAAGAAAAAGAAGCAAAAGCGGCAAAGGAGGCAAAGGAGGTAAAGGAGGCGAAGGAAGCAAATGAGGCGAGGGAGGCGAAGGAGGCAAAAGAGGCAAAGGAGGAGCGTTATGAGGAATTTAATCACAAGTCGAGCCGACGTGTGAATCCGACTTTAATAGGCGGGAAACCCGCGATGAGCCATCCTGCTGCACTTTTATTATTTTTTAACCTTCTTGCGCAGCAGGTTTTCGGGAGCTGCAGTAACGACTCACACAGCTCCACACTGGGAGCTCCCCATTAAAACCTCAGCTCCACACTGGGAGCTCCCCATTAAAACCTCAGCTCCACACTGGGAGCTCCCCATTAAAACCTCAGCTCCACACTGGGAGTTCCCCATTATAAACTCAGCTCCATACTGGGAGCTCCCCATTATAACCTCAGCTCCACACTGGGAGCTCCCCATTATAACCACAGCTTGTAACTGGTCAGCGCTGAGCGGCTCCGCCGAAGAAGCAGCTGTTTGACTTTACGAACCCCCAAGGTGAAATCCATCCGCTGTGTTTAGCCCATCATAATAAATATTATGGGGGGGTTTAATACTTGGAGCTCATTTCACTTTCGACCAGAGTTCATTGAAGAATGTGAAGTTTATATTGATTTAAACATAATGTTGTCACTCAAGGTAGTTTAGCGAGACTTTGCACATCGGCGTCTTCATTTTAAAATAACTGTAAGAGTTATTGATATTTTAGACAAGCAGCCAGTTCATTTTGTTCAGCATCTTAGTTTGGCGTGTTAGCATGCTAACGTATAGCAGAGGCTCAAAGTAAATATGTAAATGAGCCGATATCATATTAAGTACGTGCTAATTTTCTCACATTTTCTCACAAGAGAAATCTGAACATTGGATAAAGTCAGGTTAAACATTTTTGTTTCATGTTGTTGACAGATTAGAGTCAAAGGTTTTTACAGAGGGAGTTTATGATATCATCAATTTTCTCCATGTTTATATTAATGAATGTTGTATAAATGAGGCTCTGAATGATGTGTGAACAAACCCCTCTGTAGAAAGCTTCAGAATATATGTAGGAATGAAAGAGTAAAGTTTGGTGAATGTAAGAGCTACTGAAGTGGAGATTTCTGGATCAGAGTCTGAGAATAAACTAATTTAGAGGAAACGGCCTTTAACCCTCTGGGGTCGACGGACGTGTCGGCTTTTTTCGTGGTGTTTACTTGATGTTCATATTAATTGCTCTGCGATAATATGGCACAGAGATATGGTTGAGATGTTTTTTGAATCTGTAGATTCTCCACTTCCGTGTCCTAGTTCTCACGAGATCATACGTGACTCACACAGCGCGCCAGGAGCATCGACGTGTCGTGTGATTCGTGGGTGTCGAGCTCCGCCTCTCAGCGTCATTTGTGGATTCATGTGTCCGTCAACATTTTGTATGAAACTAACCAATGGACACTCAGTAAATCCCTAAGGACCTACCCACCACCTTACCTACAGAAAAACTGTGTTTACATTCAGTCTGCATCGAGAGCTCAGAGAGAAGAGAGGAAGTACGAAGAGAAAGTTTACAGTTAGAGACGTACTTTCAGCGATATAGTAAATATTTAGTTTGAAAACAAAAACGCTTGTAATGTTCATTTTTCATTTGCACACATCCCGTGAAGCTTCATCTGTATATGAAGTAATGACTCAGTCCCATTTGATCTCAGTCCCTCTAACAGCTGGTGGAAGTGGAGTGACAGACATCACTTCTACTCAAAAAACAATATCATAAAATTTGGTTTTAGACATTTATTATACATTACACTACTTTATACTTAATACATACACTATTGTATCCGTATATTCCACTACTTTTGTGAACCTAAGACTTTGGTAAACCAATTTCAAGCTCCAAAACCGTTCGTCCACATGAGTAAAGTTATGTTTTCACAAGAGATTTGAAGAATTAAAAAAATCGGACTTGAATTTTTCAGCTTTATGGCCAAATTATCCCTGTACACAGTGCCTTAGGACAATTTGTGCCTCATTATATAGATAGCTGAGACTGTTCTGCAAATGATCATATACAACACATGGATATGTCTCATATGCAAGATCCTTTTAAAGGTGAATTTAAGAAAATATGTAAAAATCGGGAAAATGTCCTTCGATCAACATGAAACTTCACCAGTTCATTACTGACATTAAGATAAGTATTTTTTCTATTACACGTTTTCAGAGATTTTGTCTTCAAATATGCAAATGAGGTGTTATCTAATGGTAACTTTTGGTGAATTTAGGAGAAATCTACAGACGCAAACAGACAAAGAACTTAAAAAAACACTTAAATGTGTATTCTGGATGTTTTCTTTCCATTAATCTGAAAGAAGTAAAAAGTAGTGTATAAAAAGTAGTGTTCATAAATTCATAAACCCAACATTACCTTTAAAAAAACAACTATATTAATTTACCTAAAAGCACTATGTCTTCGATTTATTGGAAACGAAGCCTCTTTATTGAGCAGAAACTAAGAATCTTAATGAACAAAAATTAATTCTTGGTGCTGTCGTTAATTTATCTCAAATAAACAGCGTCTCGGCAGACGATCGTTCCAGGAACTGAGCGATAACTCTGAAAGTTTGTCCCTGGGTCCCTTTATCAAACAGGATTATCAGGATAAATGAGGACGGGAGTCATTACGCAGAAAAAGGGAGCCTTCGACCCCAAAACTAATAACTTCACCTTCTCAAAGATGGCTCCCCCGAGGAAGACGCTCCACTCGGAAAAGTTGAGCGGAGCACTTAATTACAAAAGGACGGGAGGACGGGAGGACGGCGCGGCGAGTCTCACCGATCCGAAGATCTTCGACTGAACCCAAGTGGGGAAATAACTGATTTAATTGGAATATTTTGGTTCGCGTTCACACCTGGAAGCTTCCCCAGTCCGATCCGCCGATATCACCGCTTTTTGGACGATCTTCCTCGGAAGACGCTCGCGGTGTTGCACTCGGATGTTTCACACGGAAAAAGTGTGAATGTATTTCAAGCATCGCCTCCTCCTGTCAGCTGCCCACATCTGGCCAAGCCCCGTGTGAAGTTTAGGTGTGAATGTTGGACCACGTCGGTGGCAGAAAG
>JACSYO010000683.1:82500-97500 GCA_016806645.1 Ophiodon elongatus | reverse complement strand
TCTACCTGTAAGAAGCGAACAAAGACGTAGACGAGTCATTGAACTCCTGATTCAGTTGTGTTGTCAGAACAGAGGAGAACAAGAGGCTCAGAATAACTCTCAACAAACTACGTGACACGAGTACATTCAGTCTTCATGACTCAGTGTTTCATTGTTTCCCATCAAAACTTTAATTAAATCAAAACCAGGACGAAATGAAAAGTGAAGCGTGGAAACGTGGGAGCACAACAGTCACAGAGGACTTTAGAGCAACATATTGCTCAATTTAACTTTAGAGCAACAAAACCACAAAGGTGACCCGTTTCCTCGTAGGAGTTATTATCTGCATTCTGTAATCGTTCACTTAAAATATCTCCAATATTCTAATTTATCTTGTTATTATTTTGACGTCTTTAAACAATAATAATCTTAAACTACAACTTGTAATTTTTATGTTAATATTTTTTTTACATTTACTTCAATAGTATTTTCAGACTTTAACTGTAGTATTACTACTTTTATTTAAGTAAAAGATTAAAATACTTCTTTCATCCATGAAATATTTGTACAGAATTTAATGGAAATACTTGTTGAGATATAAACGTATAAACCAACAATAGATAAGTTATACGTAAACTATAAAAAAATATTCAAATTAGAGATTAAACAACCCATACATGTCAGAAAGAAGAACATGTTCCTGGTATTTAATTTAAATATTTATATATATTAATATTAATAATATATATTATTTACATGATTGTTTGGTGTGAATAAATTATCTTTCTGTTATCTCATGTACGGAACTCCAGTGGTGAAACATTTGGACTTCGTTTATTAGAAATCCTTCAAACTAAATGGTTGAAGTGCACCAGGACGGAGAAGACGAGGATCTTCTCTCTGACTGTTTACTTTACTGTTGTGGTTAATCACTTCCTTGTTGGCAGAGATATAAAATAAAACCTCACACGCCCAGAGATGCTGGTGCCGCTCCAACACCTGACTCATGAGTGATGAAACCTGTGGGATCAAAACAGGCTGCAGGCTGTCGGCCGACCGGTAGAACCGGATCTGTAGAGTTTGTTCACCAAACACATCTGAAAGTGTGTGTTCATGCCAGTTGGCAAACGACATGTGTGTGTTTGAAGGTATGTGTTCATGCCGATTGGCCAAAAGCGGGTGTGGCTGTGAGAGTGTAACAAAAAGGTGCATATCTTCTAAATGGATTCACTTAAGATGGAGAAACTTAGCACAGAGTTCCTGTTGGTTTCTGGCCATTGCCGTCTTGTTTTTGAGCATCTACAGCTTTTTTTTTGGCCATCGCCATCTTGGTTTAAGGCTGGCGCCATCTTGATTTTTGTCCGTCGCCATCTTGGTTTAAGGCCGTCACCATCTTGGTTTAAGGCCGTCGCCATCTTGTTTTTTGGCCTTAGCCAGCTTGGTTTAAGGCCGTCGCCATCTTGGTTTAAGGCAGTCGTCATCTTGGTTTAAGGCCGTCGCCATCTTGGTTTAAGGCCGTCGCCATCTTGGTTTAAGGCCGTCGCCATCTTGGTTTTTTGCCATTGCCATCTTGTTTTGTTGCAACCAGCCGCGTCAGTTTCCTCTCGTATGACTTTGTGGTTACTAATAAATGGCTTTACATCAGCTGATGGTGCAGACTCAAGGAGCGGAGTGGAACTACATCTTTTCAGCCGCCACCAGCAGCTCTGTGGCTCACTCTGTCGGTCGGTCCTCAAACATTTACCATTTACCGCCTTTTATCTGCTACAGGTTTCGCCCTGAGAGGCTGAAATTTGAAAAATGTGTGTGTGTGTGTGTGTTTGAAAGTGTGTGTTCATGCCAGTTGGCAAAAGGCATGTGTGTGTTTGAAGGTGTGTGTTCATGCCAGTTGGCCAAAAGCGGGTGTGGCAGTGAGAGTGTAACTAAAAGGTGCATAACTTCTAAATGGCTTTACATAAAATGGAGAAACTCGTAAACTGTTGGATTCTTGGTCTCAGCAGAGACTTCCTGTTTCATTTTGTCAAGGAGGTCTTGGTTTCTGACCGTTGCCAACTTGGTTCTTGGGCATCACCATCTTCTTTTTTGATCTCCAAAATTAAATTTCAAAATCAGCCATGTGTTTCAAAATTTTTCAAACTGCACTCGTAATCCCTGAAAATATATGTTTCCCTGTAAACATAACTAAGAGTGCAGTGTTGTATGGAAACATAATTTTTTAGAAGACAGAGTTGGTGTTCCCAGGCTGTTCTCAGACACCGTTCATATATCTAAATTAATGCACTGTAATTTCTATATATCCCAAGTAATCAATTCGTATTAGACCACGTAATCCCGAACAAGGAAGTATAAAGAGCGACAAACACCATACCAGTACCACCTTTGTCCACAGGGGCCGCCAAAATCAACGCACAACGAAAGGTCCTTGTAGTAGCTTTAAGTAACTTCACCTCTGTAGTTATTTTAAACCAAACCACACTCTTTTTCTAAACCTGACTAAGTTGTTTTTTTGTGAAGAAATAAGTTAATTTAAAAAAGACTGAATGCATTAAAATTGACATGATTTTTCTCATCTTTTTTTTGGGTGCAAATTCCTTTTTCCTACCTCTTTTTCATGTCTTCTCTCGTGTCCCTTCTGTAGTTCACATCTCAGCAGAATAAAACTGAATCAAATTAGCAGCTTTCCAAGAGACCAGCGGCTCTGAGAGCCCTTTGACTCCGACCCCCCGAAACAAGCAGAGGAATAAAAGGGTGAGAAAGAGACGGGTTCAGAGGATGTGGCGGTTACACTGTAATTAAAGAAAAGATTAGATGCAGCGCAGGAGGAAGAAGGATTTAATTCTGATCCGAGCTCTCGGTGAAGAGTGTCGCCGTTTGTTCTGGAAGGTTTTTGTAGAAAGTCGCATCCAGGCCTCCATCTCTCGGGCGTCTGAGATCAGATTCGACCTCCGCCGACCTCCGCCGACCTCCGCCGACCCAGATCCGACGCCGCGGGAGGAGGCGGAGCCTGTCGGAGGCCGCGCGAGGACGCCCTCGACAAGCGGGCCGTTGTCCTGCTGCTCTCAGCCTGCAGGCGAGTCGTCAGACGCAGAAACACTGAGACGCATTGAGGTCCGCGGCCGGAGTTTATCCGATGATGGATGTGAAGCCGTGAGCGTTCTGCACCAATAAAAACATTTTCATTTAACAGATTCTTAAAAAGCCAAAGTGGGAAGAGAAACTTGTCTGACAGCTTGAAAAATTTTGTGACAAGATTAAATCAAGTTTTCTCGTGATTATCAGACGGTTATTTTTGGACGTCGGGATGAAAGCGTGTTGTGTCGAGGTCACATGGCAACCGACTCGTGATCACAAGTAAACAAACTGAAACAGTAAAGAATCCAAACATGTGAGATTTTATTAAAGGAAAGTGCAGCAATTTATTTATTTCACCTTTTTATAACTTTTTCTTTGTTTCGATTCCTGTTGGTTGTATTTTAAAGGAGGATTCTGCTAATTTTACACAGATTAGGAGGAGGAGGAGGAGGAGAGGAGGAGGAGGGGGAGGAGGAAGTAGGAGGAGAAGGAGGAAGAGGAGGAGGAGGAAGAGGAGGAGGAGGAGGAGGAGGAAGAGGAGGAGGAGGAGGAGGGGGAGGAGGGGGAGGAGGAAGTAGGAGGAGGAGGAGGAGGAGGAGGAGGAGGGTGATGAGGGGGAGGAGGAAGTAGGAGGAGGAGGAAGAGGAGGAGGGGGAGGAGGGGGAAGAGGAAGTAGGAAGAGGAGGAGGAGGAGGAGGAGGAGGGGGATGAAGGGGAGGAGAAGGAGGAGGAGGAGGGGGGAAGAGGGGGAGGAGGAATCAGGAGGAGGAGGAGGAGGAGGAGGGAGAGGAGGGGGAGGAGGAAGTAGGAGGAGAAGGAGGAAGAGGAGGAGGAGGAAGAGGAAGAGGAGGAGGGGGAGGAGGGGGAGGAGGAAGCAGGAGGAGGAGGAGGAGGAGGAGGGGGATGAGGGGGAGGAGGGGGAGGAGGGGGAGAGGGGGAGGAGGGGGAGGAGGAAGTAGGAGGAGGAGGAGGAGGGGGATGAGGGGGAGGAGGAAGTAGGAGGAGGAGGAAGAGGAGGAGGGGGAGGAGGAAGTAGGAAGAGGAGGAGGAGGAGGGGGATGAGGAAGAGGAGGAGGAGGAGGAAGAAGAAGGAGAAGAAGAAAAAGAGGAGGAAGGAGGAGGAGGAGGAAGAAGAGGAAGAGGAGGAGGAGGGGGATGAGGGGGAGGAGGAAGAAGGAGGAGGAGGGGAGGAGGGGGAAGGAGGAAGTAGGAGGAGGAGGAGGAGGAGGAGGAGGAGGAGGGGGAGGAGGGGGAGGAGGAAGGAGGAGGAGGAGGAGGAGAGGGATGAGGGGGAGGAGGAAGTAGGAGGAGGAGGAAGAGGAGGAGGGGGAGGAGGGGGAGGAGGAAGTAGGAAGAGGAGGAGGAGGAGGAGGAGGAGGAGGGGGAGGAGGAAGGAGGAGGAGGAGGAGGAGGAAGAGGAGGAGGAAGAGGAAGAAGAAGGAGAAGAAGAAAAAGAGGAGGAAGGAGGAGGAGGAGGAAGAAGAGGAAGAGGAGGAGGAGGAGGTCGAGGAGGAGGAGGAAGAAGAAGAGGAGGAAGAGGAAGAAGAGGAGGAGGAGGAGGAGAAAGAGGAGGAGGAGGAGCTGAGTCCTCCTCTTCCTCCTCCCCCTCCTCCTCCTCCTCCCCTTCCTCCTTCCCCCTCCTCCTCCTTCCTCCTCCTCCCCCTCCTCCTCCTCCTCCTCCCCCTCCAGAGCTCCGGCTGCAGGTGAAGGTGGATCAGGTATCTTGTCTTCGCACTGATCCGATACATCACTGAGTTAAACATCTGTTAAATAATCACAATAATATGAATGTTTCTGCTTCGTGGTATCGGATCTGTCCTCGGTATCAGGGTGAAAAACTATCACGAGGTCTGAGATAATCTGAAGAGACAAAACAATCCGGAGCGCTGTAGGATGTGATGTCCAGGTGAACTGTCCCTTTAACGTTAACGAGCTGCAGACGTCAGCAGCGACGTTGTTGTTAAAAACATGAAGAGTCATTTAAGTTCTGTCTGTGTGCGGCGGTCCGTCTCCAGAATGCACCGCGTGAAGATGCGTCTCCTCCCTTTGTTGCAGCAGCAGTTTTGTATTACATTTGAATGTTTCAGATAAAAACAAACAATTCCAACACTCTGCACGGAGGCTGAACTCATTTCCTTTTTTTAATTGCATCACAAATCCTTTCAGGAAGTTATTTCTCGGTGAAGTGGGGAAGCGTTTAGAATGGAGAGCGAGCCGCTCGATCACAAGATGCCGACGCTTAATGTCGAATTAAAATTTAAATAAATAAACACAGCAAATGATCACTTCTGCTGCTCGGCTACTTTAAACTAAACACAGCAGATAACTTCTTTTGGTTATTGCAGCGCAGAAATCTGTGGAAAACAAATGTGTGGTTTTGATGATTTTGTGTTCGCAGAGCTTCACTTACGGAACCGTCTGGAACAAAGATGTTCCTCACATGTTCCTCACATGTTCCTCACATGTTCCTCAAATGTTCCTCACATGTTCCTCACATGTCTCGGATGTCTCGGATGTTCCTCACATGTTCCTCACATGTTCCTCAGATGTTCCTCACATGTTCCTCAGATGTTCCTCACATGTTCCTCACATGTTCCTCAGATGTCTCGGATGTTCCTCACATGTTCCTCACATGTTCCTTACATGTCTCGGATGTCTCGGATGTTCCTCACATGTTCCTCAAATGTTCCTCACATGTTCCTCAGATGTTCCTCACATGTTCCTCAGATGTTCCTCACATGTTCCTCACATGTTCCTTACATGTCTCGGATGTCTCGGATGTTCCTCACATGTTCCTCAAATGTTCCTCACATGTTCCTCAGATGTTCCTCACATGTTCCTCACATGTTCCTCAGATGTCTCGGATGTTCCTCACATGTTCCTCACATGTTCCTCGAGACGACCGTGAATGTCCTCCGGGACAAACTAGAACTTCAGCTTCCAACGCGTGGATGTCGAACGGAGCGGATTTTTATAAAAAAAGAAAAGAAGTTTAAACATCTCATTCGTGGATGATAAGTGATGCAACGTTTATTTGTATTTGTTGATATGCACCACAGAAATGTTTGTTCTCCGGCAACAAAGTTCCGTTTGTTCAACAAGTCCTTCAGAATAAAAGACAACGCGTGGCGTGGTGCTGGATGACGTACGTGTTTATAACGGGAGGAAGTCCGTTTCCTTTGAAGTGTAATTGAGCGTTTGGCTGAATGGGGACGTTGTTTTGTTGTTTACAGAGTTGTTTATCCAACATGTAGCCACTTCCTGTGGCTACATGTTGGATAACAACCAGAGCAACAGATCCTCAAACAACGGATGATGTCGTACGAAAAGTTACTCCTCAGTTTTTTAGCGTTTTCCTAAGAAAGTCCAGCAAAACGTGTCAATTTACCCTCGTTATACGAATACAGGCTTTTCAAAATAAACTTCTGTCTTCGCAGGAAAAAACTTGTGACGTGAACTCGTGAAGATCGTGAAATACTTTGCTAGGTTTAGAAAAGTTTGTGGTTTTGGTTCCAATAACTAAGGAGGTGCCGTTACTACACTACGCAAGTTACATGACAAATAAACCGCCGTTGACTTCTCGTTTCACTCGGGGAACGAGCAGCAGTCTCTCGGCTGGTCGCTCATCCTCCTGCCCGCATGGTGCCTTCTTTCACAGTCTTCATACTTCCTCGTTTATGCCGAAATCATTTCACGGGATATTTGCGAATTACGGCTTATTATTTTACCGTTGGCATGGCTACGAACGCCGGATGAAACCAGCCTGAAGAAATGACAAAAAAAACAGAATACCGTTGTTTCCGCACGCTGAATTACTCACAAACTGTCGTTTCCTTCATCCATTCGGTGGGAATGTATTTAAAGTGAACTCCTGAGCTTCATCCCTCTCTAGTAAAATGAAATGAGAAAGAAGAAGAATAAAAAAAATACACATAATATAGTAATAATGTTAAAAATAATAATAATAATAATAGCAGTCATATATTTTATTAATAATAATAATATCATACAATATAATAGCACTAAAAGTAAATAAATAAAATGAGGTTTGGTCTGAAAGTACATGTTATTTTTATTTTGTTAATAATGTTTTGTTTGCTTATCCTCTTCCATCTCACATCAAGTTTCTAACTCTGTGATTTATTATTATTTCCATTTTTATAGATTTCTTAATTGTGTCTTTCCATTTTTCCATGTGGCTCTCTGTTTTATTTATTTATTGTTATCTAAGTGCCGCTGCTCCTAAAATAAAAATGCTTATCATTTTGTTGAGAGACTGTGGTGGTCTGCCAAGTAATAATTGATCATAAAAAAAACAATTTCTATAATTTCACTTGTTTCCGTCCAGTTGCTGCAGAACCGGGCAGAAAAAAATAAATCAAGTTAAATAAATTAAATTAAATACATTTTCAGAGACTTGCTACAAATGAAAGTACTGTGTGATCATTCATTTCCCTTTTATTTTGAAGGATTTTTTATTTTTAATTCTTCTAAATCATCTCTCTTGCTGCTCTTGTTTCATTAAAGTGAAAAGACACAATCACGTGGAGCAGATCAGCACCTTGTCAAAAAAAAAAAAAAACAGACGTCCTGTTTCCGAGCCCCGACAGGGTGAGAAGGTTTTTATTTTTAATTTCTTTCAAACAGACGCGTCAAAAAAAATTATGATCCTCCAAAAAAAAAAAACATCCTCTATAAATCCCTTAAAGCTTGAATCCAGTCTTTTATACAGCGGTGATTAAAATGTGTGGTTGTAATTTTTATTTTATTTTTTTTTTTTAGTGCCTGCATCCAAAAAGAGGAAAGAAAAATATATCAGAGAATAATTAGACTCAGTGGCTGAATGAGCAGAGAGCTCGCGTGATGAACCTCGAGGTCACGGGTTCAAGTTTCCTTTCAAATTCCTAATTTGCAAGTGTGTTTTTCAAAGCTTACATGTGGAGGAAATACTGAAAGGCTCCGAGAGAAGAGCATCAGCTCGCTGCAGCTGCTCTCAGTTGTGGTGGGGTTTATTTATTTATTTTAGGGGGGGGGGGTGGGTGTAGGGGGGGTTTGACACAACGCTTTTGCTTTTGACAATAAAGAGACGGCATATAAAGGGATAAAAAAAACTAAAAGAAATAGGGCTTGAAAAAGCTCTCGCGTCTGAAGCCTCAATGGCTCAATCAGCAGAAGCAGATCAAGTCTGAAAAGTTCTAAAAAAAAAGGCTTGAAAGCCGACGTCGGCTCAGTCAGCCGAAGGCTGCGGGTTCGAGTCCCGTTTACAGCCTCCAGAGCTCCGGGTGCGTCTTAAAACAAACCGCTGGGATAGAGATGGAGGAGGGCTTTTGTTGTGAAAGGGGGGTCGCTGGGCTTTTATTGTGAAAGGGTGTGATGCTGCAGGTTTTATTCACTTTTTTTTAAACTGGAAAAAACAAAATAAAAAAAGAGAGAGCCAAGAATATAATAATGCTCCTACTAGTGAATAAATAAATAAACTATATTTAAGAGGTGGAAATGATGTTTTACTTACGTAAAAGTAGTAATACTACTGTATAAAAATACAAAACATTCAAGTAAAAGTACAAAAGCATCAACATAAGAATATAGTTAAATTACCAAAAGTAATTATAATTATCAGTGCATTCATGTGTTCATCAAAAGTGGAGTTTGTTTTCAATACTTGGTGGTAGTTTTATATTAACCCATAAAAATAAATCTTAATTTATTAGATTGTTAAACTCCAAAGTAACAGTAGTTATCAGAGGAATGTTGTAAGTTAAAAAAAGTACAATATTTATCCCTGAATTGTAGTATAAATTGAAAATCCTCAAAGTACAGTACTTAAATGTACTAAGTTAACCAACTTCAACTCAGTTTATGAACTCAGTATTTTAATCAATTAATGATCAATTAAGGCAATAAATTAACATTTGAATACGACCCAAAGCAAATGTCTAATAATTATTCTAACTGTCCGAACAAAGCAGGACAGAATTAAACTATTTGGTTACTTTAACTGAAGCAACGAACCCCCCTGGACTCTACTCCACATGGTACGGTCCGGGTACCCGTTAGCTAACGTGAGGCTACGGTGACAGCTAATTAATACACAGTGATCAGGGCAAAACTCTAAATACTGGTAGCAAAAGCAAATTAAATGCATTAATAAAGAATATTTTTAAGTTAATTGCCAATAAATTGATGAGCTTCTGAGACAAAAGCTGATTTGTCGACAAGCTTTCTATTCGAAATGACTTTTGTCCACATTAGTGGTGACGGGACCTCCTCAGTTTATTTCTCACATTAAGAGATTATAGGTTTTCTGAAATTCTGTGTTTAAACATGTAAATTGAGGCGTTATCTTATCAAATATGTGCTAATTTTCAGACATTTCCAGAACATAAATCTGAACATTGGATAAATCCAGGTTCAAAATTCTTGTTTCATGTTGTTGACATATTAGAGTCAAAGGTTTGTACAGAGGGAGTTTATGATATCTCTTTGTTTCACTCCATAAATCAGAAAATACTGTCAACAGACATAAAAGAAATACATTTTCTCCATGTTTTATTAATAAATGTTGTATAAATGAGGCTCTGAATGACGTGTGACCAAACCCCTCTGTAGAAAGCTCCAGAATCTCTTCCAGAAGTAAAGAGTAAAGTTTGGTGATGTAAGAGCTACTGAAGTGGAGATTTCTGGATCAGAGTCTGAGAACAAACTCATTTATTAAAGAGATGTTTAGTTAAATTACAGACATGAAGAAGACTCTACAGGTGAAGAGGGTCAAAACATTAATGAGTAGATATCACCATGAAACTTCACCAGTTCATTACTGACATTAAGAGGAGTATTATTTGTATTACAAGTTTGGTTTAAATATGCAAATGAGGCATTATCTAATGGTAACGTTTGGTGATTTTAGGAGAAATCTACAGAGACGAACAGACAAAGAAGTAAAATAAAAACCTAAATGTGTATTTTGGATGTTTTCTTTCCACTAGTCTGAAAGAAGAAGAAAAATAGACCAAAATCTCTAAGCTGACAGTGAAAAACAATGTCTGAAGTGTTTTGTCTCAAATCATTTACTGACGTAAAAGTAATAATACAACATTATATACCAGGAAGAACTCCTGCATTCAAAACGTTACTAAGTGAGAAGTATTAACAACAAAATGTACTGTTGTACTATTACATTACCTCCCTCTTGCTCTCTGAGATCATATCTAATGTGTTTTAATTATCAGATACAACACCTCATCGTCCGCGAAGAGTTTTATTAATTACTTTCCTTCAGTAATAACTATTCTAACAAACATAAAAAAACAGTACGATTCAGACGACAAACGTCTCAAGAGGTTCATACGCGTTGCCTGTTAAACTCCAGCTTGTTCCAGGCCGCTTTTATTGTGAAACTCTCGACTTGAAACAGGAAGTCCAAGCTTCCGGTTTATTTTTTACCAACGACTGAATGCTGATTTATTATTATTCCAACCGTCGCTCAGAGAAATCTTTGTCTCTCTCAGTTGTCGGCAATTTATTATTGATATCATTTTATTATAGTATTTATTTTATTTATTATAATAAGTTGCCTGAGTATGTTCACGTTTTTAGGTTTTCTTCCGTATCGAAGGGATCATCAAATGATGAGGTCACGAAAGAGAAAAACTAAAAGATAACTCGGCTTATTCAATAAAACGGTTGTGTGAATGAAACCTGGAGAAAAATACAGTTTCCCAGAAAAGGAAGTCTCCTCAGATCTCGGATCAGATCTCAGGGTGAGGGATGCTGGGAGTTATGACCTCAGCGTTTCTAACCAAACACCAAATAAACCTTCTAAACAATCTAAAGGAAATAGAAGGAGTAGTTAAGGTTCATTTTCACCGTTTGTTCCTCACCTTTTACCAGAAATTGTGACATTTTGTGTGAACTTCATGGATTATTACAGGATTATGAGATGACGGACGGTTTGGTATCAATGTTGTCGTTTTGGATCGATTGTAAGCGATTGTGAGTCTCTTTGTGTTGGATTTATACCCATTTTTAGTTTTGCGTCTCTTTGTGGTAATTTTGTGTTTTTGTGCTCGTTCTGCTTTTCCTTGTAGTCATTTTGCTTCCATTTAAAGCAATTTCGTGTCTCTTTGTGGTGGTTTAACATTGATATTTAGTTGTTTTGCATCTCTTTATGGTCATTTATGTCGCTTAGTGGTCATTTTTTGTCTCTTTGTGGCCGTTCCGCTTGTCCTTGTTGCCGTTGTGTATCCATTTCTTGTGTTTTTCCATATCTTTGTGGTAATTTTTTGTCTCTTTTTAAATTTTTTGTCTCTTTGTGGCCATTCTGCTTCTCATTGTAGTCATTTTGCATCCATTAAAGGTAATTTGTTTATTTTGAATTGTTTTGTATCTCTTAGTGGTCATTTATTGTCTCTTTGTGGCCGTTCTGCAAGTAGTTCTCTCTTTATTAGTTTTGTATAGATTCTTTGTCATTTCCATTTCTTTGTAGACATTTTGTGTCCTTCAAGCCATTTTGCATCAACATTTAGCCATTTTGCTTCTCTTTTTGCTGATTATGTGTATCGATGTAGTCGTTTTGCATCGATTTTAAGTCATTATTTTTTCTTTGTGGTCATCTTGTGGTCGTTCTGCTTCTCCTTGTAGACAGTTTGCGTCTGTTTGTGATCGTTTTTTAAAATAAACATACCATTGTGGGCCGGTTCCCGTTGGACCCGTTCAGTAATCCTTCGGTGGTGAACAGGTCGCAGCGATGAATCAACCCGACCTTTAACCTTTCCCATCACAGTCCTTTAAAACAACATCACTCAGCTTTTCATCGCAGGTTTCCAGGAATAGACACGTCGGCTCTGTTCTTGAGACAAATGAGAATTGATTTGAAAAGTGCAGTAAAGTGAACTGAGAAACATCATCCGACCTCTTCCCGTCGCTCCCTCGGCTCCTCCCCAGGTGAGGCGGGGGGAGGTATCCATGGCCCTCCGAGGACTCGCTGTAATTCCCTTTGACAACATCTTAAATGGCTGCTGGAGGAGGAGGAGGAGGAGGAGGAGGGTTGATGTAACCGGGCTGAAATCACAGTCTTAACATCCCAATCTGTCAGAGTATCTGAAGACGAGACATCTGACGGGCGGCGGCGCTGCAGAAAGTGTCAGAAACACAGAAAAGACATATTTACTCGGCTGCGCGCTGAACTCGCTGATTTTAGAGGTTTTACAGGATTATCCGTCTCGTATCGCAGACGTCGCCTCTCTATATTCGGGGATTTAGTTTTAAATGTCTCTCCGCTGTGATCAAGAAAAAAAACAACTCTTTGAAAACGCTCTTCTTCTGTGGTTTGTTTTATGTTGCTTCATCAGTGGCTTCGGTGTGTCTCCTGTTGGAGATCAAAGGCTCAACTTATGTCCCGTGAAATCTTCACAACACGGTTTGTGTCATATTTAGCTGCGAGTGAATAACCAGAAAACACAGAAACGCATCTGAAAAGAAAGGTAACAAAGCAGCGTTAACGGGAATATTCCGTTATCGTTGAGACGACTCATTGATTATAGAGGATTTAGAGCCGCAGCTGACATTAATTTGACGATTAGATGCTAGATTAATTGATTGTTTGGTCCAAAATATCAGAAAATTGTGAAACAATTCTTCCTAAAGCTCAAAGTGAAAACATCAAAAGGCAGAAAATATGAGGCGTGTTCTCAAATAACACAAAAAACAGAACATCTTCACATTTTAAAAGCTGAAATCAGGGAATATTTGTCATTTATGGTTGAGAAATTACTTAAACTGTTCATCTAAATAGTTGCTGATTGTTTTTAAGTTCTGTACTGGTCTGAATTGTGTATTTATTATATGTTTTCCTCATTTAAATACCTCACAATATAAAATAAAATGTAAATAAATACAAAATTACGTTTAAAACCTACATTTTTAAAGCTGTATTTTGTAGATTTCCTTTATTAGTCTGCATAAACAAAAGCACAGTGACTAATATTGTAACACGTAAAATAAGTACAGACAAACCAAACAAAAGAATACAATGAATACAGATAAATCTAATAATATTTATCTGTTGTCTCCCGTGAGAGACGAGGACGCTGACCGCACCAGAATCCAGTTTTCTTTGATTTATTAAAAGACTGCAGAACTTTTTCTTTTTAACTCCGTACATGTGAAAAGCTTCTCTGGAGGCCGTTTGAAGGCACCTGCACCTTTTTTTTTTTGTTTGTGTTGTTTTCACTGAAGTGTCTCCTTCAAACTATGCGGGTCCCGTTTTCAACGAGTGTTAAGGGTTAGAGTCAGAGAGGGGAGCGCGTTTAACTCCTGGATGGAAGCGAGAACAAAATGTTTGCTTTTTAGTTGTCGGGTCAAGAGGTTGTTTTCTCTGGTTGGTAATCCTGCTGCTGACTCATGATTTAAATATTTGGAATAATATTATTTTTGTTAACTAAAACAACCAGTTTTCAGCGTCCGTAAGAGCAGCGTGCTTTCAGGAACATTTTAAATTGAATGCTGTAGTTCTACTTTCACTTAAAGGTCTCTTATAAGGCGGCAACCTCCAAGTCTGAAAACTGAAGCCAACGTTGAAGTGTGTTAAAGCTGCATTCTCTCTCCTGACCACCAGGGGGCGACTCCTCTGGTTGTATAGAAGTCAAAGCTTCATGTGTTAAAGCTGCATTCTCTCTCCTGACCACCAGGGGGCGACTCCTCTGGTTGTATAGAAGTCAAAGCTGCATTCTCTCTCCTGACCACCAGGGGGCGACTCCTCTGGTTGTATAGAAGTCAAAGATTCATGTGTTAAAGCTGCATTCTCTCTCCTGACCATCAGGGGGCGACTCCTCTGGTTGTATAGAAGTCAAAGCTTCATGTGTTGGAGCTTCAGATGGAGATGGACGAAAACCAAGATGACGAGGCTTCAATACTAATAAATACTAATAAATGGTGATGTCACTACGTCTACGTCTCATTTACAGCCTTTGATCCTCGGGTTTGACCAACAAGAGATTTTAAGATGTTGTTGCCTCATCGAGCTATAAAACTGAATATAAAAAGAATCACACAAAAGCACCACTTTAGATCTTTTGTCTACCAGCGATGTGCTCATCGGAGAAGAGAGCACCTTAAAGCCGTCAGGAGGCTCTTAAAGAGACAGGCCCTAAAACGGAGCGCTTCAGCCAGACGGTAAACACGACTGTATTCAAACAGACAGGAAGAGAAAAATATCGTGTTTCCTGAACACTAAAGCATGTAAACACGTTCTAGTAGAAACCCCAAACACTAGCATGAACCTAAAAATTAGCACCACACGCCCCCTTTAAGTCGCACCTGAGTACTGAGTACGTTGTGTTGCCGGTTGCTCACCTGTAGCAACGTTCTCTCCGTTAAAAAAATGCTGCAAACTGTTGCTGCTGATGAATAGAAAGAACACAGATGGTAAAGTCTGACGTATGGCCCCTTTAAAGCAGTGTGTGTATGTGTGTGTGTGCGTGTGCGTGTGTGTGTGTGCGTGTGTGCGTGTGTGTGTGTGTGCGTGTGTGTGCGTGTGTGCGTGTGCGTGTGTGCGTGTGTGTGTGTGCGTGTGTGTGTGTGTTGAAACAAAACGCTAAGAACGTTATATAACATCAGATCTGCCTCCCGACGCTCTTCAAACCCGCAGACTTCACTCGGGGGAGTTTGCATCTCGCTCCGCCGACCCGCCTGAGAGGAAATGTAAAGAAAACAACCGCGCTCGGTCTCGTTAGAAGTGACACACTCAAACGGCGCGGCGCCTTTGATGCGGCGGAGTTAATATAGGTTAATGCGACACGGAGACATAAAGGTATACGGCCCGGGAGGAACATGACAGCAAGACAGACGTCCAAACGTGGCCCCGACAAGTGGAGCGGAACAGGATGAACACACACTGATGCACACACACACACACACACGTACACACACACACACACACACGTACACACA
>JACSYO010000683.1:55000-77500 GCA_016806645.1 Ophiodon elongatus | reverse complement strand
ACACACACACACACACACACAGACTTTCCTCCTAGTCATGTATGAAGAGTTTCCTCTTTTTTAAACTTCCTCTCGGCTCTGATGATGAACTACAAAAATATTTATTATTTTATTTTACAAAGTTACAAACTTTGTGAAATAAAATAATAAATATAAAATGAGGACAAATGTTCTTTTGTGTTCCAACTCTGTGAAAGAAAGTAGCTGGCGGTTAAAACTGAGCACCTAAAAAAATTGTTTATCATAGATTTTGTTATAAATCACATCATTTGCTTAAAAACAGATCAATGTGAGAAATCATATATATACATATGTATATATTTATATATATATAATATGTATATATATATATAAATATGTATATATTTATATATATATATTTGCATACATATTTGACTTTTAAATTAATTATTTAATTAATTTAATTTAATCTTGCGGACCAAGAAAATATGTATGTATAATATATATAATGTATATATTATACACACATATATATTATATGATGTGTATGTGTATGTGTAATATTAATATATATGTATATATACACACATATACATATATACAAACATATAATATATGTGTATATATGTATATATATGTGTATATATATATATATGTAATAATATATTGGTGTATACAAGATGTATGTATATACATATATATACATATTTATATATATATATAATATGTATATATACATATATAAATATATACATATTGTATACAAGATGTATGTTTTGACAAACTGCTCGTTAATCTGTTTTGTAAAAGACAAACATGAAGCTGCAATTAAGTAAAAACCCATTTCATGAAAACGGCCGGAGACGAATACGAGGAAGTTAAATGAGCCAATAAAACTTCAATTATCTCTTCAATTATCTCCCGTTGCCACGGCGACGCCGGATAACAACAGAGAGGAAGCGAAATTACTTTTATTGATTCGGTATTTTGGGATGAACTCAGCCTCCAGCAGAGACCAGTCCACATAGATCCAGCAGAGACCAGTCCACATAGATCCAGCAGAGACCAGTCCACATAGATCCAGCAGAGACCAGTCCACATAGATCCAGCAGAGACCAGTCCACCTAGATCCAGCAGAGACCAGTCCACATAGATCCAGCAGAGACCAGTCCACCTAGATCCAGCAGAGACCAGTCCACCTAGATCCAGCAGAGACCAGTCCACCTAGATCCAGCAGAGACCAGTCCACATAGATCCAGCAGAGACCAGTCCACATAGATCCAGCAGAGACCAGTCCACCTAGATCCAGCAGAGACCAGTCCACATAGATCCAGCAGAGACCAGTCCACATAGATCCAGCAGAGACCAGTCCACATAGATCCAGCAGAGACCAGTCCACATAGATCCAGCAGAGACCAGTCCACCTAGATCCAGCAGAGACCAGTCCACCTAGATCCAGCAGAGACCAGTCCATAGATCCAGCAGAGACCAGTCCACATAGATCCAGCGAGACCAGTCACATAGATCCAGCAGAGACAGTCCACATCGATCCAGCAGCCAGTCCACCCAGATCCAGCAGAGACCAGTCCACATAGATCCAGCAGAGACCAGTCCACCATCACAGACCCAGATCCAGCAGAGACCAGTCCACAATCACAGACCCAGATCCAGCAGAGACCAGTCCACATAGATCCAGCAGAGACCAGTCCACCATCACAGACCCAGATCCAGCAGAGACCAGTCCACCATCACAGACCCAGATCCAGCAGAGACCAGTCCACATAGATCCAGCAGAGACCAGTCCACATAGATCCAGGAGAGACCAGTCCACATAGATCCAGCAGAGACCAGTCCACATAGATCCAGCAGAGACCAGTCCACCCAGATCCAGCAGAGACCAGCCACCCAGATCCAGAGGACCGTCCACTAGATCCAGCAGAGAGTCCACATAGATCCAGAGAGACCAGTCCACCTAGATCCAGCAGAGACCAGTCCACATAGATCCAGGAGAGACCAGTCCACCTAGATCCAGCAGAGACCAGTCCACATAGATCCAGGAGAGACCAGTCCACCAGATCCGTAGAGACCAGTTCACCTAGATCCAGGAGAGACCAGTCCACATAGATCCAGTAGAGACCAGTTCACCTAGATCCAGCAGAGACCAGTCCACCGTGGACAGATCCAGATCCAGGACGTATTGCTGGACCCGCTGGAGGGAAGGGGGGCACGGGAGAACCAGGACCAGGACTTAGAGGGCAGACTGTCAGACCCTGCTGCAGTACAATGAGAGGTTCTCTAAAGGGACCCTGGTGCTCAGAGACACTACCTCTTTAGTCCACAGGGGGCGCCAGAACCACCACCTGGTGCTCAGAGACACTACCTCTTTAGTCCACAGGGGGCGCCAGAACCACCACCTGGTGCTCAGAGACACTACCTCTTTAGTCCACAGGGGGCGCCAGAACCACCACCTGGTGCTCAGAGACACTACCTCTTTAGTCCACAGGGGGCGCCAGACCCACCACCTGGTGCTCAGAGACACTACCTCTTTAGTCCACAGGGGGCGCCAGAACCACCACTACATGAAGTCCCTCATAGTAGCTTTAAGTAAAGCGTCTGACTACGAGTGTGTATCTTGTGTATCTTGTGTATTAGTGCGCCTCTACACACTCTGTGTTTAGTGATGTCACACGTGACCTTTGACCCTCATCCCTCCAGAGATCTGATCTGTCGGGTCTCGTGAGGACGCGGTGGTCCGTCAGAGCTGAGGCATCCGGGACAGGCGGCCATTACTGTGTGTGTGTGTGTGTGTGTGTGTGTGTGTGTGTGTGTGTGTGTGTGTGTGTGTGTGTGTGTGTGTGTGTGAGTGTGTGTTAAAGGGATTACCACGGAGCAGATGAGGACTGCAGAGGGACACGACTAAATGAAAATAAACTAAAGAGACGAACGTTACACTTTATTTTTTTTAAGTCGACGACATAAATTAAAATTAAAATAAATTCGAGCACGTTAAACTTTAGAATCCCGGGAGGCGGAAAAAACACGAGGAAGTGAATTATTTATTCTCATGTTGGAGGAGGAGGAGGAGGAGGGAGAGGAAGAGGAGGAGGAGGAAGAGGAGGGGGAGGAGGAGGGTGAAGAGGAGGAAGAGGAGGAGGAGGAGGAGGAAGAGGAGGAGGAGGAAGAAGAGGGGGAGGAGGAGGAGGGGGAGGAGGGAGAGGAAGAGGAGGAGGAGGAAGAGGAGGAGGAAGAGGAGGAAGAGGAGGGGGAGGAGGAGGAGGAAGAGGAGGAGGAAGAGGAGGGGGAGGAGGAGGAGGAGGAGGAGGAGGAAGAGGAGGAAGAGGAGGAGGAGGAGGATCCAGAACATCATGCTGTATTGAAGAAGACTTGAAACTAGAGATTGAGACATAAACTCATGTTTACAATGTTTACTGAGGGAATAAATCAAGAGAGAAGTAGAGTCATTTTCTATAGACTTCTATACAACCAGAGGAGTCGCCCCCTGGTGGTCAGGAGAGAGAATGCAGCTTTAACACATGAAGCTTTGACTTCTATACAACCAGAGGAGTCGCCCCCTGGTGGTCAGGAGAGAGAATGCAGCTTTAACACATGAAGCTTTGACTTCTATACAACCAGAGGAGTCGCCCCCTGGTGGACATTCACCCGAATGAATGAATGAATGAATAAACAGCTGCAGATGAAAAGCTTTGTGTCAGTGCTGCAGGTTTGTAGAGATGTAGGACGAGAGAGAGAGAGAGAGAGAGAGAGAGAGAGAGACCTCGGGCACAAGCTGCAGACACATGGGGGAGGAGTGTGTGTGTATAGGAAGAGAGAAGAGTTGTCCTCAGGATGACCCACAGCAGCACCAGACAGCTCTCTCTCTCTCTCTCTCTCTCTCTCTCTCTCTCTCTCTCTCTCTCTCTCTCTCTCTCTCTCTCTCTCTCTCTCTCTCTCTCTCTCTCTCTCTCTCTCTCTCTCTCTCTCTCTCTCTCTCTCTCTCTCTCTCTCTCTGTCTCTCTCTCTCGCTTTCTCCCTCTCTCTCTCCCTCTCTCTCTCGCTCTCTCTTTGCTGTGTAATTGGCTGTAAAAAGGGAGAAAAAAATATATTTATAAAAATTAAAGTGTTCTTGTTTTAAAATGTAGTGAATTTAAAGTTATTACAGGCTGAGTAAACACCTGGATCGCCCCCTGGTGGCAGGATGAGGTAACACCTGGATCACCCCCTGGTGGCATGATGAGGTAACTCCTGGATATATTTATTATTATTTAAGATTATCTTCTTAAATATATTTAAGAAATCATACCCAAATTTAGATAATATTTATTTTTGTATTTATATCGGAGCTTTGAAAATATTTTCTTACATTCTGTAGTTACGTTTTTTTTAAAATAATACTAGTTTAAATGTGACCCTTTAATCAGATTTACTTTAATATCATAAAGAACCTCTCAGCTACAGTGGTACTTTTACTACGAGCATTGAAGTACTTGTACCATACTTGAGTATTTCTATTTTCTGCTACTTTAAACTTCATGTCAGAGGCAAATATTGTATTATTTATTATTTACTCATTTATTTGTTACTTTACGGATTCAGATTATTAAAACAAATTATATTCAACGAATAAATTATGTTTTTATTTTATATTAACATTACACTTTATTGATACCCAGGATGTAATTATAATATAATAAAATATTTTATTCTCTTTATTTTAAATTATTTATCCGTTTAAACTACAAAACATACATCAGCACAAAGATAATTATACACAATTTATTTATTTATTTACAGGTAACTTTGTACATTTTGGGAAAAGTAAAGTTTGCACACGAGAGAAATTATAAGTCAAAATATATTAAAATATTTTATAAACATTTCCATGCCTGAGTACATTTACTTTTGGTGGTAATAATTGTGTAGTTTTACTTTAATGCATGGCTTTTACTAGTAACAAGAGTATTTATACACCGAGGTATTACTCCTTTCATTACTACCAGGTCGGAGTAGAGTGTGTGTGTGTGTGTGTGTGTGTGTGTGGTGTGTGTGTGTGTGTGTGTGTGTGTGTGTGTGTGTGTGTGTGTGTGTGTGTGTGTGGGTGTGGAAGTAGGTCAGTAGTGAAAGGTTCTCTTCTGTCCTCACTTGGCCTTTCGGCCCGTCACCACTCGTGTCGACTCTAATTCTCCCCTCCCCTCTCTTCCTCCTCCCTCTTGCCTCCCCCTCCTCCTCCTCTTCCTCCTCCCCTTGCCCCCTCCCCTCCTCTCTGCTCTGATTGAGGCAGCAGGTCCCACCCTTCGGTTCAGGAGGTTAACTCTTCAGCTGCCGCCGCTCGTCGGTCTGTTTTTATTTTTTTATTATTTATTATTTAAAACATGTGTGGCTCGTAAGCCGGTGTTTATTTGTTTATTTGTTTATTTATTTATTTAAAGGGGTCCCCGAGCTCTGCGTTAGTGAGAAGCAGAAGAAACTGAGGGGAGAAAAGTTCCAGCTCTTCTCTGTGGAGAGGTGGTGTGGTGGTGTTACCTAACCCCGACACGGCTCTACATGATTTACAGTAGGGGGGGGGGGGGCGGTGTCTGAGCCCACACTGCCATCTGCTGGAAGGAGAAGCAAACTACAAGACCAGACACTTATTTCTACACAAAACGCCCCGACATGGCTCCCGAAAAATTAAACACAGATTAAATAAATCCACTTTAAAATCGGTTTAATTTAAATAAATCTCCCCTCTCCCCCCTCCCTCTACTCCCCCCTCCCCCCTCCCTCTGCTCCCCCTCTCCTCCCTAAAAACAAATCCGCAAAATGAAGCGCTCCTGTTGAATCTGAAAGAGGACAGCGTGTCCCGGACTGGTTGGACTGGTTTCTATGGCGCCGCTTCTGGTTTCTATGGCGCCGCTTCTGGTTTCTATGGCGCCGCTTCTGGTTTCTTGGCGCCGCTTCTGGTTTCTGTGGCGCCGCTTCTGGTTTCTGTGGCGCCGCTTCTGGTTTCTATGGCGCCGCTTCTGGTTTCTATGGCGCCGCTTCTGGTTTCTATGGCGCCGCTTCTGGTTTCTATGGCGCCGCTTCTGGTTTCTGTGGCGCCGCTTCTGGTTTCTATGGCGCCGCTTCTGGTTTCTGTGGCGCCGCTTCTGGTTTCTATGGCGCCGCTTCTGGTTTCTATGGCGCCGCTTCTGGTTTCTATGGCGCCGCTTCTGGTTTCTATGGCGCCGCTTCTGGTTTCTGTGGCGCTTTTTCTTGGCGACGGTGTTGAATGCCGAGAATGACGGAGGGCGGGTCACCGGGGATCAAACACCACAGGAACGAATATACAATAAATAAATAAATATATATATATTTGTGTATGTATGTGTATGTGTATGTGTACATACATATATATATATATATACACACACACACATACATATACACACACACATATATATTTATATATATACGTATGTATATATACACACATGTACATATATATATATATAAATAATAATACAATTATGTTAATTCAATTTAAATAAGTCAGGATTTATTATTTATTCATTATTATTAAATAAGCCAGTTTAAAAAGGTCACAACTGTGAGTTTAAATACAACAAACAGCGGAAGTATTCTAAGTAAAAAATACTCCAAATTCAAAATGTACTATATTGAATTAAAGTACAGCTTAATTTTATTTATTATCATATTATTCTAATTATTGATGCTTTGAAGCAGCAGATTACTGTGCAATTTAATATACTCAAGTACAGTATTGCAGTAAAAACACTGAACACGTTAAAGTTTTTAATTAGGTTTAAAGTTCACAAAAGTGGTGGAATATATGGATAAAACAGTAGATTAAAGGAGAAAAAAGGAAAACAAACCTTTTTTAAACGTTTTTATTTTTTTGCTTGCAGACAAAAAAAGAAAGAAGATATCCATGAAAGTCAGATATAATAAATAAATTAACGACTGAAACCAGTCGGCTGTTGAAGCGACTTAAAGAACCCGTCGCCCCGTGGTGTTGGCGTCCTGTCGGAGTCCTTCCTGGTTCAGAGAGCGAGCACAGAGACGCTGAATAAAAGATTATTTCTTCTTTTTTTTTTTTTTTTTATTTCTTTTTTTTAAACCCCCACATTATGAAAAGTTAAAAACCGAGCCGAGTGCTCGAGGTTCCTCGTCCCCCAAAATATCTTCTGTAATTCTTGTGGAAAACCTGAAAGATATTGTTTTGCTAGTTCACCCGTATTTGAGCAAATAAATGCGTTAATAACTTCTTTTTAAAGTGATTTTTTTGTGTTTTTTTTTTTTTTAACTTTGGTGGCGAAGACAACAACAAAAGAAAAGAGACGCCATCTGAAAGACATACTTGTTATCGTGTACTCACATGTTCATGCATACAGTATTTAACTCTAGAAAACAAAAGAAAACTGCGTTAAAGTGTAAATGTTGTAGCTTCACTGACTGAGGTAAAGTTGCCTGTTTCCTGAAGTAGAGCACACATGTCTTTTAGGGGGTTATTTTCTTTTTTTTTGGACAAAGACACAAAGACAGTATTTGGGTTCATCTCCCTTTCAAGTCCGTCGATAAATCTGCTTGTTGTTTAAAGAAACAACCAACAACAACAACAACAAACGTGCTTCAAGACGACTGAAAAGTGAGTTCTGTGACATCCGCCGCCATCTTTGTTTTTGTTTTCTCAGCTTCACTGGACCTCAAAGGAAAAATCCACCTGAAAAACACTTGTTTATTTTGTAGTTCATTACACGGCGACTCCATCGCCACCAGAGTTCCTACGTTTCCCAGAATGCCTCTGGGCTGGTTGTTCTTAGGACCAGTGAGAGTCTGAGGCTCATCACTGCTTCTTGTTTATCAGTAAACAAGTTCTGTTTGACCAGATCAACGAAATCTGGAGGTCAACGTCAGGAGACTGGAGACGAGACAAGGGACTGGAGATGAGACGAGGGACTGAGGACGAGATGAGACAAGGGACTGGAGATGAGACGAGGGACTGGAGATGAGACGAGGGACTGGAGATGAGACGAGGGACTGGAGATGAGACGAGGGACTGAGGACGAGATGAGACGAGGGACTGGAGATGAGACGAGGGACTGGAGATGAGATGAGGGACTGGAGATGAGACGAGGGACTGGAGATGAGACGAGGGACTGGAGACGAGACGAGGGACTGGAGACGAGACGAGGGACTGAGGACGAGATGAGACAAGGGACTGGAGATGAGACGAGGGACTGGAGACGAGACGAGGGACTGGAGATGAGGGACTAAAGACGAGGGACTGAAGACGAGGGACTGGAGACGAGGGACTAAAGACGAGGGACTAGAGACGAGGGACTAGAGACGAGGGACTAGAGACGAGGGACTAAAGACGAGGGACTGGAGACGAGGGACTGGAGACGAGGGACTGGAGACGAGGGACTGAAGACGAGGGACTGGAGACGAGGGACTGAAGACGAGGGACAGACACGATGAGCTCATTCACCATTCGCCGTTCTCTGGTTCTTGATTTTTCTTAGTTTTATATCTTTTTGAATTTAATATTTTCAGGGTTCTGTGGCTTAATCTTATTTCTCTTATTTCCTTGATTTATTCATTTGTCCATTAAGTCAGAAAATAGTTATTTATTTAATTAATATAAATGTACTATTTTGACATTAAATACAATAAATACTATTAAATAACGTTGAATTATCTGCCCCGTATTTCCTTAATTTATTATTTTGTCCACTAAATGTCTGAAAGTAGTGATAAACAGACCATAATAATTCAGCCCAAGCTTTTCTTTATACCAATAATATAAACAGAGTATTTGAGGTTTTAGAAATTAAATACTATTTACAATGTTGATTCTTTATTTTGACCATTAAAGTGAGAAACTGATCAACTATGTGAATTAAAAACAGTCCTGATGTGAATCACAGCTGTTTCTGTTATTTAGATATAAATGGGGTGGACAGAATAATAGAAACACCTGTGAGTACTGTTAGCATTAGCATTAGCTTTAGCTCGGTGTATTAACAGACACTGAACTCATCAATAATGCAAATTAATTTGCCAGCTGTTGAGTAACAGGAATGTATTTTATTTAAGTTTGTTTATTTCATTTTTGAGACCCATAAAAATACAATTATTGTGTTAATGATGCTACTTTTACAGTTGCATTGTGGGATAAGTTAAGTCCACGATGTAGAGTACAATAACAATGATAATTATAATAAATATAATAATGAGTTTATTGCAGAGTTTTAAGGTGGATTTTCCCTTTAAGGGGTCTTGTTTTACTTCCGTCCTTCGGTGGTTTGTGACGTCATTGAAACTGAATGGACCCAAACACCTGCTTACATGGAAATCATCACCATATTCAAAAGAACTCATAGTAGCATAATAAACGTATAATGGATTCAGTCCCCATTTTATTTATATGTCGTTAAGACAAAAAAAAAAGAAAAAAAAGAAGAAATAAAATACAAAAAAAGTCAAAACGCAGATGTGGAATTCAACCAGCACTGATTTCTTTTGATTTAAAACAAGAACGTATAAACATGATGGCACTAATTTGAGTTGTCTATTCACAAAAGAAACAACAAAATAAAAACCCCAGTTCGGTTTAAAAAACCTTTTTTCTTTCAGAACAGAAAAATGTTCTCATTGTTTTGAAGACGTTCACTTAAGAAAATGGTCCATTATTCTGAAAAAGGTTTTTCTTTATTGAGAAAACCCATGCGAGGTCTCGCCTCTTTACTTTAAAAACAGTTCTCTTTTCTTTTTTTTTCTTTTTTTCTGTATGAAAAACGACACAAAAATCCGTCGTTCCCGCCAAAATAAAAGCCCGGATATTTGAACGGGAGCAGGGTTGGAACTCACTCGCGGCGACGTTGGGCGAGCCGTCTGATTGGTCCCCGTCGGAGGAAAGAAACCGACTCCCGATGCTTTGTCCTTGGATTCAGTGCTTCTCAGCCGCGTCGGGACCCAAAGGTTCGTCTCCGAGGCGCAAAGCCCCGTGAAGTCACCTCGTCCTCCGGCGGAGCTCCCGGTGGCCATCTTTGGGTCCCGAGCCGTCGGCTGAGAAACACTGACGCGCATCGTCGTCTCCACGGTTTGGGGAAGCAACGCCGACGCTGCGGAGCAGAAGGAAGACATCATTCACATAAATGATGAATAATCATGAATGAATAGTCTTAGTTAAAAATACATTTGTTGAATTCAGATTCAGAGACTAAAACGCTCCGAATAAACCAAACTAAAAGTAAACGATGTGAACGGATTAAAAGACTTTAACTTAATGTTCAGGGTCAACGGGGAGAAGAGGATCCTGATCCGGATGTCAGGGCTCAGCCTCCTTTAACCCTCTGGGGTCTGAGGGCATTTTCCCGATTTTTACATATTTTCTTAAATTCACCTTTAAAAGGAACTTGCATATGAGACATACCCATGTGTTGTATATCATAATTTGCAGAACCAACTCAGCTATCTATATAATGAGGCACTAATTGTGCTAAGGCACTGTGTGAAGAGATAATTTGGCCATAAAGCTGAAAAATGTAAGGCAGATTTTTTAAATTCTTCAAATCTCTTGTGAAAACATAACTTTACTCATGTAGACGAACTGTCTTGGTGCTTGAAATTGGTTTACCAAAGTCTTAGGTTCACAACAGTGGTGGAATATATGGATACAATAGTGCATGTATTAAGTATAAAGTAGTGTAATGTATAATAAATGTCTAAAACCAAATTTTGTAATATCGTTTTTTGAGTAGAAGTGATGTCTGTCCCTCTACCAGCTGTTAGAGGGACTGAGATAAAATGGGAGTAATTACTTCATACTACAGATCAAGCTTCATGGGATGTGTGCAAATGAAACATGAACATTACAACCGTTTTTGTTCTCAAACAAAATATTAACTATATCGCTGAAAGTACGTCTCTAACTGTAAACGTTCTCTTTGTACTTCCTCTCTTCTCTCTGAGCTCTCGATGCAGACTGAATGTAAACACAGTGTTTCTGTAGCGTGAGGTGGTGGGTAGGTCCTTAGGGATTTACTGAGTGTCCATTGGTTAGTTTCATACTAAATGTTGACGGACACATGAATCCACAAATGACGGTGAGAGGCGGAGCTCGACGCCCACGAATCACACGACACGTCGATGCTCCCGGCGCGCTGTGTGAGTCACGTACGATCTCGTGAGAACTAGGACACGGAAGGGGAGAATCTACAGATTCAGAAAACATCTCATCCATATCTCTGTGCCGTATTATCGCAGAGCAATTAATATAAACATCAAGTAAACACCACGAAAACGCGCGTGCGTCGACCCCAGAGAGTTAAGAGCCTTGTGTTCTTCATTCTTTAGGTCAACAATGCTTTTAATTGTATTCATTAATAAAAGATCATGACATTGTGTGTCATTAAAGGTCATTAGAATGTCGTAAAAAGTAAAAAATAAGTCAGTATAGTATGTCGTAAAAAGTCATGTAAATATAGTCTGTCATCATAGTAAATATTAAAGTCATGTAAATATAGTTTGTCATCATGGTAAATATTAAAGTCATGATAAAAGTTCCCGTCCTTCCCCTTCAGGTTCATGTCTGGTTCAGAGAGACAGGAAATGAAACTCACCTCTCAGCTCATGTCTGCTCCTCTGTCGGGGGCTGTGATTGGCTGTCACCTTTAGATTCCTCCTGGATCACTTCATCATCTTCCTCCAGCACCTCCTCCTCCTCCTCTTCCTCATTGCAGTCGTCATCAGTGGCTTCTTCTCCTTGTTCTTTCACCTCCATCTCTCCTTCACTGTCTGCGCGTTCGGCTGCAGCATTCTCCTCCTCCTCCTCATCTTCTTCTTCTTCTTCCTCCTCTTCCTCCTCCTCCCCCACCTCCTCCTCCTCCTCGTCTTCGTCCTCTTCCTCCCCCTCGCCCTCCTCGTCGCTGAAGGGCTCCTTGCCCTCCTCCGCCCTCCTGGTGGTCTCGGAGAACCAGTCCCTCACCTGCTCGTAGCTCATGCTGGACTTAGTCACCAGGTCGTCCAGGTCCTTCTCGCTCAGGACTCTGTGTTTGAGGAAGTAGTCCTTCAGGAACGACTTCCCGGACTTCACCTGCAGGACGGAGACACCTGGGCGTTACGCAACTTCATACCAGGAAGCACTTTTAGTGTTTGACCTAACTGACCTTTAGGGAAATGTGTCGCCTTGTGAGGAACTAGTTAAAAAGTACGTGTTAGTTTTCGCCAGGTGTACCTAATAAAGTGGACACAGACCTTGATGATGGGGGTGGCGCCCTCTTGTGGGGAGCGTTTGCAGGGATACGGCCGGCGTGTCCTCCTGGACCAGCCGCGGAAACGCTTCCTGGACTTCTTCTGGGTCTTAACGCAGCCGTTCAGCGCCTCGTCCACCTGAAAGAGAGAAGTGAAAGTGAAAGTGAGAGTGAAAGAGAGAGTGAGAGAGAAGTTAAAGTGAAAGTGAGAGTGAGAGAGAAGTTAAAGAGACAGTGAGAGTGAAAGAGAGAAGTTAAAGTTAAAGTGAGAGTGAAAGAGAGAAGTTAAAGTTAAAGTGAGAGTGAAAGAGAGAAGTTAAAGTTAAAATGAGAGTGAAAGAGAGAAGTTAAAGTGAAAGAGAGAAGTGAAAGTGAAAGTAAAAGTTCTCCAGAGGAAGTTCAAACACTCTCCCGCGTACCTTCCCACTCTGGTAGAGGTAGTACCACTTCAGGTTGCTGTTCTTGCAGGCGTAGCGAGTGTCTCCGAACCAGTTGACGATGTAGGTCCTCGGCAGGCCGCTGTCGTCCGCCATCTGGTCGTACTCCTCCGACGTGGGCCACTGCGTGCGGACGAAGGCCTTCTTCAGGATGTGGAGCTGCTCCGGCGTCTTCTTCATCGTCTTCCTGCCGGAGGGCGACTTCGCCTTCTCGCCGTCCGTCCCCCCGCCGTCCTCCTCCTCCTCCTCCTCCTCTTCCTCCTCCCCCGCCCTCGAGGGCATTTTCCGCCTCTCGGTGAACCAGGCGTCGACCTCGCGCCGCGTTAGCTTGGTCGCGGCGCGCAGGCGGCTCAGCTCCTCGTCCGGCGGCGTGTCCGACTCCTGGAAGCTGGCCTCCAGGACGAGCAGCTGCTCCGCGGTCTTCTCCTTGAACTTCTGCGGCGTGAAGTCGGGGAATGCGTGGCGGAACTTGACCCGCGGGTCGCTGGCGGAGCCGGACGGGACGTGGGCGGAGGTCGGCGAGCAGTCGCTGGCGTCGTCGCTGGAGTCGATGACGACGATGGCACCGGCGGCGGAGGCGACGATGTTGTTGTTGTCGCCGTTGTTGCCGTCGTTGAGGCCGCCGCCGCCGCCGCCGCTCCTCCCCCCTCGCCCTCCGCCCGCCACTCTGGTGGGCGTGGCTTCGCCCAGCGGGACGCCGTGGTGGTCCTTGGAGTTCCTCTGGTTGTAGCGCGTGTCACTGAACCACTTCTTGATCGCCCGCTTGGAGAGCTTGGTGACCTGCATGAGCCGCGAGATCTCCGCCTCGGTGGCGAACTGCCTCCGCCCGTAGCTCGCCTTCAACTCCGCCAGCTGCTCCTTGGACTTCTTCGGTTTGGCGGCCGACGCCCCGTCCAGGCCGAGCGCCGCGCCGGCCGACATCTCCGTCTTCGACTCCGTCGCCGAGGGCTCGGCGGCTCTGGGCTGGTTGCCGGGGACGCCGGCGACCGTCAGGGTGATGGGGGAGGCGACCGGCATGGTGCTCCCGTTGCCGGACACCTGCGTGAGCACGAGGCCCGGCTGGCCCACGATCTGGCACGTCTGGAAGATGGACTGCAGCCCGTTGGCGGCCGCGGCAATGTTGGCGGGGATGACGGTGATGGTCTGAGGGACGCTCTGCACGGTGCCGTTGAACTTCTTCCTCCTCGCCTCCTCCACCTGCAGAGGGACGAGCACGACACCGTCAGCTTCCTACTTCCTACAGCTTTTTCCTTCATCCAAATACAGATTTATTCTGAAGGAACATAATCTATCGAGCCTGCGTTTTCACAAAATATCTCATTTCTATTTTTTAGTTTGGAGACGCTGTCTTGACTAAACTTGAGTTCTCATCCTTGTTTTTTCTCCAGGTGGCTTTAAGCTCCTCCTCCCTCATCTGTTGTGATGAACACTGGATGTGAAACACATGTGAAACGGGAACAATTACTTGTGTAATAAAAGTGACGGCCGGACGATCGAAACCAGCTGGTTTTCAGCCGATCGGCTCAATACTCGCAGGTCTTTTGAGTTTATTTGTACTTTGGTGTTTTAAAGGGTTAGTTTACTAACAGATGGAGGCAGCAGCTCCACTGGTCTGTGAACGTGTCCGTCTGACTTCAAAGTAAAGAGGTGAAAATACTCTGAATGTAAATGTAGATGAATAACACTTGATTATTTTAGGTGTGTAGAATCATCACAACTACCCCTTTAGGAATTCCTCTCCTTCCTTTTCTCCAGACGTCAAACAACAATATCTATGTCCGTCTCACCTGCTCCACGCATAAATCATGTGATTAGCATAATATGCAAAACAGGTAAAAAGTAAGAAATTCTCAACCTTTAAAGACAAAAGTGTGTCCTGCATTTAAAAACAGGGTGAGGAGTTTAAAACAAGGGGTGGAGTTTAGAACAAGGGGTGGAGTTTAAAACAGAGGGTGGAGTTTAGAACAAGGGGTGGAGTTTAGAACAGAGGGTGGAGTTTAGAACAAGGGGTGGTGTTTAAAACAGAGGGTGGAGTTTAAAACAGGGTGAGGAGTTTAAAACAGAGGGTGGAGTTTAAAACAGAGGGTGGAGTTTATAACAAGGGGTGGAGTTTATAACAAGGGGGTGGAGTTTATAACAAGGGGGTGGAGCTGCACCGACCTCCTCCGGCGTCCAGCTGACTCCGTGCTTCAGCCTCTGGGCGGAGAACCAGACTTTGATCTGCTCCTCGCTGAACTTCGTCTGCGAAGACAAACCCATGATCTCCGACACCGACGGGTACGGAAACCTGAGACACAATAAATAAATAAATAAATAAATAAATAAATCAGTTTTCTACCAACTGAGCTGTGTAACAGTGTAGATACAGTAAAAACAACGAGGGCTGTAATGAACACTTCTCTATTTATAATACAACAATATAATATATATTTCTCTCTACATGAGATGATATCTTACCTTAAGTAACAACAAGCATTTATAAGATTAGACAACTTTATTCATCCTGAAGGAAAGTCTTCTGATAACAGAAGAATAACAAAAAAAACAATAGAATAAAAATACGTTTGAGTTCAAATTAAATTAAACATTGACCTAAAAGGGACTGTAAAAAAAAATATTTAAAAAACGATTACCAGCTATTTTATAGCATTTTTGATGATTAATTATTATCAATTAACAATAGTTTCCAATTAATTTTCTGTTGACAGACTAATTGTTTCAGTGGGGAGACTGGCTTTTCATGGGATTTGTTCAAAATAAAAATGAAAAAAAACCCAGATTTGTCCTTAAACCCTCTGAACCCCAAAAACCCGTCAGATTTTCATCTTCCCGACGGTCTTTGAACACATCGTGAGCGAGGAAGCCGTGATATTTCATCAAAACATTTTTATTCGACGTGTCTCGTTTAAAATTTCGCCCCTAAAAAAAACGTTTAAAGAAACAAGATTCTATAAAAGACATTAAATTCTGAGCTTCTCGACGCAACTATGAAGCCATGATGGACTCGTCTGAGACCAACAGTCATGTGACAACAAATCAGAGAAACTGCTGAACACAGAACAGAGAGAAGAGGCTGTAAAATGTGAATATCTTAGTATATAAAACATGTAGAGACTTGATTTTTCTTTCTAACATTAGTAAAACTTGGAGACATGGATATGTAGATTACAGTGTTTTCCAATTTTTGTCAAATTAAATGTATTTTCTATGATTTATGGCATTTTAGCGGTGTTATTCGTCACGAAAGACATTTATTATAATTCTCACTACTTCAAGTCAGGACTTTTATATGAAAGAGGAAAAACAAACAAACAAATAAATAAGTCATTATATAAACAACATAAAAACAGACGTGTGTAAGCGGAGTCATGTGGGCGGAGTCACGTGGGCGGAGTCATGTGGGAAGAGTCACGTGGGCAGTCATGTAGGCAGAGTCATGTGGGCAGAGTCATGTGGGCGGAGCCATGTGGTGTGGGCGGAGTCATGTAGGCAGAGTCATGTGGCAGGTCATGTGGGCAGTCATGTGGGCGGAGCCATGGGGTGTAGGCAGAGTCATGTGGGCAGAGTCATGTGGGCGGAGCCATGTGGTGTGGGCGGAGTCATGTAGGCAGAGTCATGTGGGCGGAGCCATGTCCCCGTGGTTACCTGTTGTAGGCGCTGACCAGCAGGACGTTGTTGTCCATGGCCGTGTTGTAGGTGGGGATGCTGCTGATGGGGATGAGGAGCTGCGTCTGCGTCTGAGCACAGTGCTGCTGGTTCTGCAGCGCCGACAGCACCTGGGCCAGCGTCCCGGGGGGCAGCACGGCGCCGCCCGAGCCCCCTTTGAACTGCAGCAGGTTGGAGCTGTTGACCACGATGCTCTGCGGGATGGCGTGGACCTGCATCGGCGCGGAGACGGGGATGAGGCGCGGCGCAGCGGCGGCCATCATCGGGGCGGGGGACAGCGTGGGCGGCTCCTCGTCGTCCTCCTCCTCGTCGCTCTCCACCTTGATGACGTCGTCGACGGCCATCTTGTGCATGGCGGCGAACTTCTTGTGCTCCGGCCGGCTGCGGATCCTCATGATGGGCGTCTTGCTGAGGGCGATGCTCTTGCGGGACGCGTCCTCGGCCTCGTCCGCCTCCACCTTCACGAAGCTGCCATCGAAGGTCAGGTCGTTGACCGTCTGCTGGAACACCGTCTCGTTGTTCCGCTTCACCATCGTCCGGGTGAAGTTGTCCTCGCCCGGGTGGAGGCGAGCGTTGTGGGCCAGCAGGGTGTCGTAGCTGGGGGGAGAACACGGGTGGGGGGCAACACGGGTGGGGGAGAACACGGGGTCAACACACAGTAGTCTACCTCTTGGTGTGGTGGGTATAAAAATACAGTATTCTACATTTAAAAAAACAGTAATCTACCTCTTGGTGTGGTATAAAAACACAGTATTATACGTATAAAAACAGTATTCTACTTCTTGGTGTGGTATATATATATATATATATATATATATATATATATAAATATAAACACAGTACTCTACCTCTTGGTGTGGTATATATTTATAAAAACACAGTACTCTACCTCTTGGTGTGGTATATATACATAAAAACACAGTACTCTACCTCTTGGTGTGGTATATATGTATAAAAACACAGTACTCTACCTCTTGGTGTAGTATATATATATATATATATAAATATAAAAACACAGTACTCTACCTCTTGGTGTGGTAGTCACACTCCATGCAGACGTACGAGGTGTTGGTGACGACGTCGGGGTGCTGCGTGTCGACGTGCATGGTGAACAGGTTGAGCTCCGCCGTCTGGAAGCTGCAGTATTTGCACTCGTAGCCTCCCTCCGCCATGTTGGAGTCCAGGTAGTGGTCCGACACGGGCCTGGGGTCGGCCTCCTCGCCCAGCCCCTCCGCCGGCACGCCGGGCGGCTCGGAGGAGCCGGTCGCCGCGTCGTTGCCGTCCTCCGGCTCGGGCGCCTCGGCGACGTCCTCCATCTCCTGGTCCGAGTCCACGGCCTCCCGAGGGGGCACCATGCAGGGGGTGGTGGTCTTCCTCCTGCTGGCCATCCTGAGGGGTTACCGGGGGTTACCGGGGAGCGATGTGTCGTCTGGCTGAGGGTCAACGCTGTTTCAGTTCAAGTCGTCCGGCCGAGGCTCCACAAAGTATGACGTCATCCGTCGAAAGGGTTCCTCCGTCGTCCTTGGTTCCTGAAGACGGGACGGAAAAACGAGGCGTCAGCGGATTTCTGACTTTTATTATTCACACGAGAAAATAAAACGCACGGAATTATGAAGGAAAAGTTCATTTGTTTTGTTAAACGCCAGCAAATACTGGATTTCTGAGGCAGAAATACTGATGAATACTGAGAAATTATAGTAAAATATATTGGCTAATATTCAGTTTTTGTCTTGAACATATGACATAAATATTTTGACGTTTTAAAGAATTGTGATAAAGTTATAGACTGCGTGTGACGTTTTACTGGATAAAAACACATTAGTTATGCTCATGTTGACCTGCCGATTACTTTTATATTTCCATATTAAATTCAGAATAAATATTTGTGGCATTTATTCTAATTATCCGTCTATTTTGCTTCCGTGTGTAATTTAATAGTCATCTTTATAACTTATATAAGCACCTGTAAATATTTTAATATTAAAAATAAAATATATTAAATATTTAAAATAAAATATATTAAAAAAAATAAAAATAAAAATAAAATATATTAAATATTTGTTGTGAGTTGTGTAAACTGCACGTGACTGAGGTAATAAATCTGATTAATTGATCAGATATCAGTGCAACTGTTGCTGCTGAGAAATAAAAACTGCTGTTCATTAAAAAAAATGAAAATGCATTGTAAATATTTAAATATTAAAAATAAAATATATTAAATATTTAAATATTAAAAATACAATAAATGTAATATTTAAAAATTTAAATTTTTGATATTAAGCATTAGTTGTAAGTTGTGTAAATTGAGGTAATAAATCAGATTAATTTATCTGATATCAGAGCAACTGTTGCTGCTGAGAAACAAACTGCTATTTATTAAAAAACAGAAAATGCAATGTAAATATTTAAAACAAAATATATAAAATAATTAAATAAAAATATATGAAATATTAAAAAATGTAAAATAAAATATATGAAATATTTAAAATAAAATAATTTTAATATTTGAACATTTAAAATAAAATATTAAACATTAGTTGTGAGTTGTGTAAATTGAGGTAATAAATCAGATTAATTGATCTGATATCAGAGCAACTGTTGCTGCTGGGAAATAAAAACTGCTGTTTATTAAAAACTGAGAATGCACTTCCTGTCCACGCGCACGCGCACAGATAAAAAAGCCATGTTAGCCAACACATACACACTCACGATGCTAGCTCGCGGGACGCGGCGGGTTCTAACGGGTTCTCCCGCAAGGGCGGCGCGAGACCAAACGCCTGGTCCCGCGGTCACCCGGTGAGCCGACCGTTGGAAACCCGACGCGCCTCACGAGGGAAGCGGCTCGAGGGGGCTCGCGACCTGATGCGCAGTCTTCCGCCTTTTACCCGAAAACACCGAGGAGCCCATCTGCGTCCAGCCCGGGACGCGGCGCCTCTCCGGCGGCCTGGAGGCGCGAGCTTCACCCGCCGCTCGTCAGTCAGAACCGCGACGGCTCCGCATCGCGCGCGGCCGTTGGCCTCGTTAGTAAGAAGGACGGTTGGATAGAAACGGCACCGATAGTTCAGCGAACCCACCGATGGCCATTTTTTATTTTTTCTCACACCGCCGCTTACAAGCGAGCAACGGCCCGGGAGCGCATCCGGTTTAGTTTCTTTTTCAAAATAAAAGCGTCAACTGAAGTTTGACCAAATTGGCAGTTGCTACAAAAACAACAACTAACGTTAGAAGTAAAAAATACTCTGTTACAAGTAATATTATTTCATTTAAAACTTAAAAATACTTGTAATATAATGATTAATCATTGATAAATCACTTAAATCTTGCAGCTGGTTAAAGTGAGGATCATTTCACATCCTTTTTTTATATATATATATATATATATATATATATATATATATATATATATACACACTTACTTCTGGGTAGTTTAATTCATCATCAAATTAGCAGTTGGTCCAAAAACAACAACTAGAAGTACTCAGAAGTAAAAATAATTGGTTACAAGTAATTGTCCTGCATTTAAAACTTAAAAAAAGTGAATAATACTTGTATTTTAATTATTTATTCACTGATGAGTCACTTAAATCTTGTAGCTGGTAAAAGTGAGGTTCATTTCACGTACTTTATATATATATTTAATTCATAATTTATTAGTTGGGGTTCATTTCACGTGCTTTATATACTTCTGGGTTTGTATTTGTAATAATTTGATGATAATAAATGTAGCAGAGACAACAGAACAATATTTCCCTCTGAGAAGTTGGGGAAGAGAAGTATGAAGTAAAGTACAATGGAAATACTCAAGTACCTCAAAATTGTATTTAGAAGTTGAGTAAATGTACTTTGATACAGTCCGCTGCTGGGGAAGAAAAACACAATAATAATATAAATCACAAACAACCGAAAACGGCAAATGTCAGAACACATATTGTAAATTAACTCAAATTACCAAAAATGCATAAATCAATAATAGGAATGTTTGACTACGGTGTTACTTTATTATTTTTTTTATAATTTCATATGAAATAGCTAAACATTAAATACCTGATATGTGGTTTGTTCTCACATGAAACCATAAAATAATTATATTTATAATATATAAACGGTTTATCATTACCCTATACATAATTTTAACTGAAAACAAAATGTTTCTGATTATTTTAGTATATCGACAGATTTTTCCACATAAATATTCTGTATTTATTAATCTAATTTCCATTTTTATACTGTATTATATTTATTTGTGTATTTTATATTTTGTTTTTCCTAATACATTTTTATATCCATTAATTGGTACAATATGTGTTGATTTATATAATTTCTTTTTGGTTTAATACCCAATGATTTATTTTGAAGGTCTCCCTGTTAAACGGAAATGAACGCCGGTATGCTGTTCCGGGTTTGACGGGTGTATCTCTGTACGTCATGACGTCACATACCGACGTCAGGAGCGCGTTCCCACTGTGTACCGTCGCACTGGAGCCGAATCACCGCGTACTGATGCGGTTATGCAAGAAGTTACAGTCACATACTGTCCTAGAGTACTCGAATACTTCACTCGAGTGAAAGTACTTGTACACCAATGTACAACAAATACTCTGTTACAAGTTATTTTGCAGCACAGAAGACACAAAAACAACGATTATAATTAAGCCTTATTAGCTTTTTTTTATTCAAGTAAATGTCATGATTAATTAGAGTTAAATAATATTACATAGTCAAAGTGAATATAAAGTGGTCCCATTAATAAATACTCTATTATAAATAAACTAACGGAATAAATATTGAGGTAAATCGTTGTGTTACTAAATGAGGAGTAAACAACTTCCTGTTTGAATGCAGTGAGGATTTATTTAAATAGACCTGAGATCAAGAGAAGCTGTCGATTTCTTTCTTCATTTCCTGGAGAGAAAAAGAAAAAGGTAAAATTAAAAACTTAAAATAAACCTGGAAACCTACAACGACTATTTAATAGAAACAGAATAAAGTAGAACGGACATTGAACAGTTTTCTGTGGCAACTTGTAGCACTAAAGCATGGTGGAATTAACAAGCTATTAGCTAGCTAGCTAACAACTGGTTAGCCAGCTAGCGTGCTAATTCCACCACACCAAGTTTGCCCGCTACTGGCTAGCTGGGCGACGCTACGCTGTGATTGGCCCGTCTGAGTCTGAGGGGCGGGGCTTACGGAGGAGGGACGGTCGTACCTGAACGAGCTCCGTCTTGTCGCGGTTGTTGCGGAGTCTGTAGACGCACTGAGCCAGCACAGCGTGGAGCTTCTCCAGCGGCTCCACCTCGCAGCCCTCCGTCTTACTCACGGCTCTGCTGAGGACATTCTGAGAGACACAACGACGAGACTGAAACACTTAAACTCAAGTTGTCTGTGTCCAGAGTCGGAGAACCACAGAGCCAATCAGAGCTCAGGAGGCAGCGAAGGCAGCCGCTCGACTCACCCTCAGTTTGCTGCGATCGACGAGCAGCGGCGGCGTTTCCTCGTCGAGCGTCTTCCTGTTGAACGGCTGCTTCTGCTGCGGGGCGGCCATGTTGTTACGCTCTCCTGAGGAGGAAGACATTCAGCAGGAAGTCAGTGACGTAGAGACCTGTCAATCACCCTGTAGCCCCGCCCTAAAGCATCCCCTGCTTTATGGTCTGTTTGACTCTAAATGGACCATAATTTACTAAATGAACATCATGCTGTATTGAAGAAGACTTGAAACTAGAGATTGAGACATAAACTCATGTTTACAATGTTTACTGAGGGAATAAATCAAGAGAGAAGTAGAGTCATTTTCTATAGACTTCTATACAACCAGAGGAGTCGCCCCCTGGTGGTCAGGAGAGAGAATGCAGCTTTAACACATGAAGCTTTGACTTCTATACAACCAGAGGAGTCGCCCCCTGGTGGTCAGGAGAGAGAATGCAGCTTTAAGACAAAGCGTTGGCTTCACTTATCGGACCCAGAGGTCTCCGGCTTTGATAGGTATTATTCACAATAAGGGGGTTTCTGAGAAGTTTCCATTAAAAAAAAACAAATACAAATATCAAAAGGTTTAGATACCAAATCTGTAAAACAAATGGTATCAACCCTTGAGTTAAGTGAGAATGAGGATGGTCGTTATTTACTTCCACCATAACGTCCTGAGACCGTTTACACTCTAAAAACACAAAGTTCATCACAGATTTATGACTAGACAAACGCACCGT
>JACSYO010000683.1:47500-50000 GCA_016806645.1 Ophiodon elongatus | reverse complement strand
ATTTATTTTTCATAAATTATTTGTAAAAGGAAGTTTTTCTGTATTTATTTACTTGTGCAGCACTTTGAGCTACATAGTCTGTATGAAATGTGCCAAACAAATAAAGATTATTATTATTATTATTACCTGGTGAAACACTATTTTAATCTACATCCTGCAGAGACCAACAAACCTCCTCAGGCCGCGACTCTTTTGTGTATTAACTGAAGTTTTAAGTGTTTCTGAGGCGTCACCTGGGTGCAGGCCTCCTCCGGGGAGGTGCCGCTGACACCAAACAGCACCGGCGAGTCCAGGTTGTGCACCGTGAAGCGCTCCAGAGCGTGCAGCAGCGCCGGAGCCAGGTGGGACGTCTGACCCGAAGCAGGACGACCAGCCAGCAGCATCCGGGGACGGTGGGACGTCGGGTGCTTGGCTGCACTGCTGCAGGATGGAGGGGAGGAATCAGAGGGGGAGGAATCAGAGGGGGAGGAATCAGAGGGACAGAGGGGGAGGAATCAGAGGGGGAGGAATCAGAGGGAGGAATCAGAGGGGGAGGAATCAGAGGAGAGGAATCAGAGGGGAGGAATCAGAGGGAGGAATCAGAGGGGAGAATCAGAGGGGGGAGGAATCAGAGGGAGAGGAATCAGAGGGAGAGGAATCAGAGGGGAGGTGGAGGAATCAGGGGGAGGAATCAGAGGAGGAATCAGAGGGGGAATCAGAGGACAGAGGGGGAGGAATCAGAGGGGGAGGAATCAGAGGGAGAGGAATCAGAGGGGGAGGAATCAGAGGGACAGAGGGGGAGGAATCAGAGGGGGAGGAATCAGAGGGAGAGGAATCAGAGGGGGAGGAATCAGAGGGACAGAGGGGGAGGAATCAGAGGGGGAGGAATCAGAGGGGGAGGAATCAGAGGGGGAGGAATCAGAGGGAGAGGAATCAGAGGGACAGAGGGGGAGGAATCAGAGGGGGAGGAATCAGAGGGAGAGGAATCAGAGGGGGAGGAATCAGAGGGAGAGGAATCAGAGGGGGAGGAATCAGAGGGACAGAAGGGGAGGAATCAGAGGGGGAGGAATCAGAGGGAGAGGAATCAGAGGGGGAGGAATCAGAGGGACAGAGGGGGAGGAATCAGAGGGACAGAGGGGGAGGAATCAGAGGGACAGAAGGGGAGGAATCAGAGGGGGAGGAATCAGAGGGGGAGGAATCAGAGGGGGAGGAATCAGAGGGAGAGGAATCAGAAGGGGAGGAATCAGAGGGAGAGGAATCAGAGGGGGAGGAATCAGAGGGAGAGGAATCAGAGGGGGAGGAATCAGAGGGGGAGGAATCAGAGGGGGAGGAATCAGAGGGAGAGGAATCAGAGGGATAGGGAAACATGCTACCAGAGATGTGAGAGTACGATACAGAAACAACACGGAACAAATCAGGAGAGAAACAAACTAATATTATCAAATAAAAAATAAATAAATATATATATAAAATAAAAAAGAGCTATTTTTTCCCCAACAAAATAAATAAAATAAATAGCTCTTTCTTTCTCAACAAAACAGAACAAATTAGGAGAGAAACAAACTAATATTATCAAATTAAACAAATATGTATAAATAAAATAAATAAAAATAACATAATAAGAATTACAGAGAATGTTTACTGGGCAAATTAAGCACAATCTACTCCAATACAGGTTATTTCTGGCCATTCAGAACCAACATATTTACTGAGGGGGAACCTCTCATTTACAAACCCATCTACGGTTCCTTGCTGTACATTGACTCACCTTTAGGGAAGAGTTGATCGTAAGTTATTTGTTTATTCAGAACATTAAAGGCGGATGTAACCGCGTCGTTGTTACTTTCTGAATAAATGTGATCGGTGAAAAAGTCTTGGCAGCTGGAGAATAATATGGACGACGTCAACTAGTTTAAATAAATAACAGCTTAAAGAGAACTGAGAGTTTCCACTGTATGTTTTCCAGAACAGACTCATGGAAACAGCTCGACTGTTTCTGTGTTGTTGTTGTTGTTAGAGTTTTTGTCCACTTAAAAGATGAAATCTGAAGTCAGTCCTTGGCTTTGGGAGCAGTAGTTGATCAAACAGCATCACTAGTTTGCTCAGTTGTCGTGGACTTGTAGATTTCCATTTACTTGTTAAATACTTTAAAGGACATTTCAGGGTTTTCTTGTCACGTTTAAGTTGAGTGAAGCTTCAGACTCACCTGGAAAAGAGCAGGAAGCTGCCGCTCTGGGAGGAGGAGGGTGAGGAGATGCTGGATGAGCCGGGGCCCTCGTCCTCGGCCCCCATCAGGCCGTCGTCGAGGATCCCCGGGGTCCGATCTGACGAGCAGAAAACAACCGTTTAAAATAAAAGACGCGGCGGCGCTTCGTCGGGGAGCGGCTCCGACTCACCCGGCTCACCCGACTCACCCGGCTCACCCGGCGCCCCCTTCCTCTTCATGCCCTGCTCGGCGTGCGGGAACAGCCTCTGCAGCGCCTCCAGGCCGCGGCGCAGGGCGGCGCCCAGCAGCGGGCGC
>JACSYO010000683.1:35000-42500 GCA_016806645.1 Ophiodon elongatus | reverse complement strand
AGGCATATATATTATACATTATACATGTTACATTATATATTATACGTTATACATTATATATTATATATTATATATTATATATGTTACAGTTTTTCTGGTTTCCTGCCTGGCTGTAATCATTTCATATCTCAGACGGTGAAAACACAAACACAAACACAAGGTCTGAGGCTCCTCAGGCTTCTCCTCCACCTTTCAATATGCTGGCAGCTGATTGAGGTTAAGCACGGCGAGCAGGAGGAGGGAGGAGGAGGAGGGAGGAGGAGGGAGGAGGAGAGAGCAGGAGGGAGGAGGAGGGGGGAGGAGGAGGGAGCAGGAGGAGGGAGCAGGAGGAGGGAGGAGGAGAGAGCAGGAGGGAGGAGGAGGCGGGAGGAGGAGGGAAGAGGAGGGAGGAGGAGAGAGCAGGAGGGAGGAGGAGGGAGGAGGGAGCAGGAGGGAGGAGGAGGAGGAGGGAGCAGGAGGGAGGACGAGGGAGCAGGAGGGAGGATGAGGGAGCAGGAGGGAGGATGAGGAGGGAGGAGGAGGATATTTATATATCTATATAAATAAAAAATAAAATATATAAACATCTAAATATATATATATAAAAATAAATATATGAATATAACAAATATATATATATTTTCTTTACTTAAATTACTTGCCATATCAACATTTTTGCAATTAGCAAATATTTATTTTTTACTGAACCTGGAGTTTTGTTTTCTGACTTTTGTTATGAATTGCTGTATTATTTAATTCCTGTTGTCACGTCTCTGCGATGTGTTGTGTAAACAATGGTTATTGTCATAATATTAGCAGCACTATTATTTATTAGTAGTTATAATAATTACATGATAATAAAGATTAATGTTAATAAGTAAGTGCTCTTTCACGCCCACCCTCTGTGATCTAACTGCTACTAGATCTAAAACCTGAGTGAGTCTGGTCCATTTCAGGGACTTTAATATCTAAACAGTCAAATATGAACGAGCTTGTCATCACTCACCGCGACTTTGTTGTTCCTCTTCATCTCCTCGTTGTCCTTCCTCTTCAGGAGCGACCGGGCCGCGCTGCAGAGAGGACGCGGTAGAATGAAGCGTTCATTATTCAGATGAAACCTCCTTATTACCCAAGACAGCGTGTTAGGGCCATTGTAGTTAAAAAAAATTAAATTATATATATATATATATAAATAAATTACAGGGGGTAGAATTCTGAGAAAAAAACTCCTAAATTAAAGTTCAAAATACACAAGAAAAAAAATCTAATCAAATTATACTTTGCAATCGGATTCAGCAAAAATAAAATGAGATGAATCATCATATTATCATAAACATCCGAACTTAAAGAGACTTTGAATTGAGTTTATTCAGAAGAAAACAACAAACTGATTTAAGTTTTTATCTCATAAATGTTCAACAGTTTATATTCTTTACCTTAATCTCAAAGAATATACACCTTTTTTTCTTGTAAATTTGTGACTTTAATCTTGTAAATTCTGTTTTTTTTCTCTGAATATTACCCCTTTTCTCCGCTCCATTATTTATTTATTCATATATTAAACCTACAAAGGCCCTAACACGCCGTTGTAACCGTCACATCCAGGCCCGTATCTATCTGCCCGACGCGGAGGAGATAACTGAAGACACAAATAAATGCAACAAGCTCGTCCCAAAGGAAGATGGGGATCACGTCTGAGCTCCTCTCGGCTTCATAATCAGGAAATAGTGAAAAACGCCTGTTGGGACTTCACAAAGTTGGTGATAACTCGCTTCTTTTTTCTCCGGTCAAAAAGGCGGAAACATGAAAATATTCAGCGTCCTGTCGAATAACTTCCCCACAAAACGAGGAACGGACGGAGAGAAGGAACGGACTCGATCAAATCAGCAAAGAGAATAAAAAAATAATATTTTTCTGTTTTTGAGTTTTTATGCAAGTCAGAGAGAGTCTCACCTGGTGTTGAGCATGTCGTAGTCCTGATACCTGCAGGTGGGCTTGGTCGGCCTGGTGCTTCTCCTCAGCCCTACACACACACACACACACACACACACACACACACACACACACACACACACACACGTGTTGCTGTACATGTTGCCTGACAGGATGAAGGCATCAGGATCCAGCCGCTGTCCTTACCTGCAGGTTTTTGAAGCCTTGGAGGTTTCCTAAAACAACAACAACACAACACAAGAGGTTCAGTTTGACGGACCAATGATTTGAGTGATTGATCTTTTATTGGTCGTGTTGGTTTCAGACCTGATGGCGGCCCCCGCCGGAGCCTCGTCTTCGTCCTCGCGTGTTTCTGAGTCGACGTGATTCCGCTCATCGTCTACGGCATTAATCCCCTGAAAGACGTGTCAGAAGTCAGATTCACGTCCGTTCAGGAAACACTGAACACAGGTACTTTATTCTGAAAGGCACAGGTACTTTATTCTGAAAGGCACAGACGAGCTGAAACAGGAAATATTTATACTCTTTAACGGTTTTATATTCATGTCTTTCTATGGTGGACGTTGGTAGTTTGCACATTCCTGCAAAAAATGTACAGCTCTCATTCAAAGAAAATATATATATATATATATATATATATATTGAATATATTCTTTATAACATTTTTCAATATTTTATTGTGAATTTTCAATTCTTTACTTTTTCTACTATTTTCTATTATTTTATTATTCTATTATTTTATTATTCTTTATAATTAAAAAAGCAAAGAAATAAATTAAATCATTTACAGAGCTGAACAGGGAGATTTATTCCATCTCGCTATCGTCTTGTATTGACATGGTTCCTTTTGTGACAAAGAAATAAACTGAGCAGGACATTTTACAGTTTAAAAACTTTTCACTACTCTCCAGTGGGAAAAATGTAGAACAGTGTTTCAAATATTAAATACATGTATATATATATATATATATATATATATATATATATATATATATATATATATATATATATATATATATATATATATATATATATATATATAAATAAATATATATATATACACAGTATATAAATAAATAAATACAAATAAATGCATATAAATAAATATGTAAATATAAATATATACAGTATATATATATATATAAATATTCATATTTAGCTTTTCTTTACTTAAATTACTTGCCATATCAATATATTTGCAATTAGCAGATATTGGTTAAATATAAACTATTTTGTACATCTAGATTTATTTTGTTATATAACACATATATATATATATATATATATATATATATATATATATATATATATATATATATATATATATGTATATATTTTACTGAACTCCTAGTTTTGTTATCTGACTTTTGTTCTGAATTCTGAATTACTGTATTATTTAATTCCTGTTGTCACGTCTCTGTGACGTGTTGTGTAAACAATGGTTATTGTCATAATATTAGCAGCACTATTTTTTGTTAGTAGTTATAATAATTACATGATAATTAAGATGTTAATAAGTAAGTTCTCTTTTATGCCCACCCCGTGATGTAACTGCCACTAGATCGAACTCAAACCTGAGTGACTCTGGTCTATTTCAGGGACTTTATATACATATATATATATATATATATATATATATATATATATATAAAACAGTTTTTTACTGATGATTATTGTTTGATAATAATAATAATAATACAATTATTATATGTTATGAACACACAGTTGTTGTTGTTGTTGTTGTTGTTGTTGTTTTTCAATTTTAATTAATACTAATCCCAATAAATGTCTTGATGATTTAGATTTTCCACAAGGAAGCTAAAAACTAAGTACATTTAGCTGACTTTGGAGTCACTAACAGTTAAATGACCTCTGACCTCTGACCTCTAACCCTGTAGACTCACATCCTCCTCCCTGGGCTCAGTGACCCGGGGTCGGCTCCTCAGTGGAGCACGCTGCGGGGATCCGGAGCTCCTCTCCGGCCTTTGACGGCGCTGATCCGCGTCCCCTCTGCCTCGAGCGCGGAGCGTCACCATGGTGACGAGACGCACGCACACACTCACGCACACAGACACTCAGACACACACACACACGCAAACACACACAGACACACATACACACACACACACACACGCACGCTTACCGGGGAATTAACGGACAAAAACTAAAACACCTGCTCGAGTCTCCCGGTTGTTTTCCGCTGTGATGAACCGACAAACTCACACCTCTACCAACGGTCGTTTTTTTTGAATCCGCACGCCCGTTGGTCGGTTGGCTCTGCCGCCGCCTAGTGACGTCATGACGCAACGTGCGTAAGAAATGTGTATTTATTTAAATGTTAAATGTTGTTAGTTTTTATGCATTCGAATAAAAAAAATGATAAACCAGAATTGTTTAATTATAACAATAAATCATATTAATTCATAACAATAAACTAACTATAATATTACATTTAATTAATTATAACAATAAATCTATATATTGTTGATTTATAACAATAAATCATATATAGATATATATATAAATATTATTTTTTTTAACTGTTAAGAGAAAATAAGCAAAAGACGAGCAAATTAATAAAAAAAACTTTTTTTTAAATAACTTAACGAAAATTAGGTTTGTCCCTGTTTCAAAATACCCATCAGTCACTGATTTAAAAATCCCTAATTTAAATAAAAAAATATTTTAGAAAGGAAAATATTAGAAATATATATAACAATAAATTATATATATATTATATAAATATGTATTTTAACTGATAAGAGGAAAAAAAAGCAAAAGACGAGCAAATAATATTTAAAAAATACTACAATTAATTAATTATTTCTTACACAAAGTCAATAATTTATCAACCTATAATAAAATGATTTTCTTTCTGTTTGTTGCCCTAATGACATTACCTTTTATGCTCCTAAAAATCTAAATAACCAGCAGAACACCTTTAGTAAAGTATGTATTCTAAATATATATTACAGCTGTTGGTAAATATTTAATACCTTAGTTTTCCCATCAGTCAGTGACTTTTGGATCATCGGTTCTACCTTTAAACTTAATCAAACGTTCTGTCAGGCACATTGTGGTTAAACCGTCACACCGGTAAAGCCGCGCTTTATTGGCTCAATTAACACCGACACACTCGAAGGTCAAAGGTCAGAAGCAGCTGCACATTATGCAGGAAAGTCTTTTCAATCAATCAAATCCATCCAATGATTCATTTTTATTCACTATTTGCAGGTAATGAGGACAAAGGTCTTCATAGTTCAAATATGATTTAGGAAAGAACCACACACATTATCCAAAGAGCCAAATGGAAAGTAAGAAACATTACAAAAATATATCTATTTTAATAACTCAATGTGTGCTAATTGGCATATTGATTCTTTCAAATTAGAATATTCATGAGTTGTACTCATTTAAATCCTTTTAATACACACAAAGAGGAGATTTCAGGATTCACTGGAGATTTCTTTAATTGGCGAATTGATATTAATATTTAGCAGGAATATTGTATTTCCAAAAAAGGCATTTAAACAATCAAACAGCAGGGTGACAACACGTATAGGAGTAAAACATTCGACGACAGAAAGTACTATTACATTGGCGTAAAACAATATTGCATGAATGATGTTTGTATTTAAGAATACACACTGGTTAGCAGTAAATAACTAAAATAATAGTGCCATTTTAATTTATTTTCCAAAACACTATTCATCTTATAAAGTGATCAAATTCCTCATTTAAAAAGTTGGATGTTTCTGAAATTATTGACGTACATCTGCACATTCAAAGCTTCTAAAATACATTAATTAATTAATTAATAATTAATTCTACAGGCTCAATAAAACAAGTGCATTTACAGCAGTAAGCGAGTACTAAATGAATAAAAGCAGTATTTGATCAAACAAAGCAGTTATCTTTATACACTTTTGCCTATCGCTCACTCAAAGTACATTGTGTACTTTTATTTAATCTGGACTTTAACCTCGTGTGACTTTTGTTCAAATTCAAGCTACTTAAATGAAACCAGTGTTTATAGATCAAAGGGGTTCAAAGTGTTTCAAAAGACTTCAAAAGTAGACTTTGAAACACCCTCAAATCACATAATCCACAAAAATAAGTGAAGATTCAGTTTGACGACGAATTGATTATTTATCATCATCAGCGTCTAAATTCACCGTCGTAACATTCGGACTTTAACAGAAGCCAAACGAAGACCAGGACAGAAAATAAACATTTGTTTTCCTCTTCAGAAACAGATTAAAATAAAAAAAAAGGTAGTAAAGCCGCCCTTCAAAATTGCACTTACATTATTTATTTTTTTTATTTTTTTTAAGCATTTTGTGAAAAGATTATATTTAATTTTCCTTTATTTTTTGCATTCAGTTCAATACATTTTGGGGATTGGTGTTTGATTAATCAATAACTAGTCAGAAAACACGAGTCTTACATCGATTAAAGAAATCTGAATCAGATTAAAATTTTGAGAGAAATCGGTAAAAAGAATCGATGCGTCCGTGATAAACCGATACAGTTCATTTGTGTTTACGAGGGGACGGGTTAAGAAAACATCACAAGAATATGAATGAATTATCGAACTGAATCAAATGGTTGCATGATTGAAACTTCACCCGACCTCCAACCTCCATATTTTTATACTTCAATCAAGTCTGGAGGAAGTCTGGGGGAAGTCTGAGGGAAGTCTGGGGGAAGTCTGGAGGAAGTCTGGGGGAAGTCTGAGGGAAGTCTGGAGGAAGTCTGGGGGAAGTCTGGGGGAAGTCTGGAGGAAGTCTGGGGGAAGTCTGGGGGAAGTCTGGAGGAAGTCTGGAGGAAGTCTGGAGGAAGTCTGGAGGAAGCCTGGGGGAAGTCTGGAGGAAGTCTGGGGGAAGTCTGGAGGAAGTCTGGAGGAAGTTTGGGGGAAGTCTGGAGGAAGTCTGGAGGAAGTCTGGAGGAAGTCTGGGGGAAGTCTGGAGGAAGTCTGGAGGAAGCCTGGAGGAAGTCTGGAGGAAGCCTGGAGGAAGTCATGTTGCCCGCTGAGAGTTTAGATGTTGGCGCCGTCATTGGTGTCGACGCCGCTCTTCAACATAAGGATGCTGTCCTCGGATACAGTGGGGCTGACTTCATCGGCTGCACGGACGAACAGTAGCGACATTTTATTTAAGATTTGATTTGATTAATAAACGGGAATTTGGTTTGATGATTGTGAAATCGTTGTCACACAAAATACTCAAAACTTATTAGAATCCATATCGGAGAAATAAAGCACTTACACTTGTGAAGTGGTTTATCTGTTAATAAAAAAAACACACAAAAGTTAAAACACACAACAAAATGTTTCTTTACATTTAGATATTTTTAGAAGTCTGTGGAGCATGAGATGATTTTCCTTTATTTACAGTCTACAGTCCTGATTCCATTTAAATCAATTAGTTATCGGCTGACACAATCTGATACTTTAAATATTCATATCAAAGACACCGAAGGTTGGACCACTCGGTGTTTAATGGTTCAGAGACTTACTAGAGGTATCGCTGTCGAGAGACGGATTCGAGCCTGCGAAGAGAAGAAAAT
>JACSYO010000683.1:25000-30000 GCA_016806645.1 Ophiodon elongatus | reverse complement strand
TATCACATGTTTTATGAAATGTTATGTTTAAATATGTAAATGAGGCGTTATGTAATGGTGACTTTTGGTGGAGTTAGAAGAAATCTACAGACGCAAACAGACAAAGTAGTAAAATAAACACATAAATGTGTCTTCTGGATTCTTTCCACTAGTTTGACAAAGAAAAGAGAAATAGAGCAAAATCTCTAAATTGACCAGCGACTAAAAGAAGAGATGTTTGTAACCACAGTGATGTCACAGGGTCCTGGAGCACACCTGTCCATCACGGCAGCCAGGTGAGAAGTTAAACCACAACACACATCCATCTTTAACCCATTAAAACCCTTTCTGTGACCACATCACGTCGAGCGGTGACCTCACCCGAGTCGTTCTGCCTCAGCCGGTTCTTCAGGATGTCGATGTTGACCTTGAACCACTGCTGCTTGCTCAAGCGCGACTGCGTGCCTTTCTCCCAGTAATCCGCAGGAAGTTTATTCTGCATCCACTGCTGCTTGGGAACTTTTTTCTGGGTGTCGCTGTCGAAGTAGTCGATCATCTTTTTGTCCAGCTGGCCCATGGCCGTGAACTCGTGGATGCCCTGGAGGCCCATGGGTTTGGAGAAGGCCGTGTAGATGTATGTGAGTGAGTGGGTCTCTGCGTCCACTGTAGGAAGACGGAGAGATATTTATTACACAAAGCACGACGGCTGCCGACAAATATTAAAAATTTGTATATCATAAAATCGTGAACGAATTAAACAAACAGACATCCTTTTTTGTTTCTTTAAGAAATTGCGTCATTATGCTTGTTCCATGAAAACATTTAGGAAATAAAATTATTAAATAAATGAATCCCCAACAGGGTAAAAGGAGGGTTAGTTACTTTTTAATGATATTCAAGCCCATTTGATGAGGTACAAAATCAACAACAACCCATACGGAGCATTTTATAGCGCATTTGTTTGTAATTCGGCGATAATCTACCGTCTTTTAAAGGAATCATATATCGAGATATATCGTGAAACTCATTTACGTCGCCGAAACTGATGAGAACAAGCGAATACTAACTCAAATTTAACCAGAGTTCTTAATCAGACGAGAAAATACTCAGTACTTTTTTATTTACAAAAGTATTTATTTCACACAGGATTCACACAACCATGTGGTTATTTCATAAAGATAATTTCTTTTACTGAATTACCAGAAAACATTGTGTATTTATGTTGCTATGGAGATATGAAATGACCTTCTTCAGGAGAAATGACGGCCAACGAATTATCATGTTTATCATGTTGATAGACAACCAAGTGAAGTCAGCAAAAAGGCTCCGACTCACAATAACGATCACTTTTTGACTACACTTTCTTTGAGATTAGTCAATAATCTTCTGCTTGTGAAAAAAGCCCATCAAAATGTGACCTTCGGTGACCTTTCCTTGGGTTGTCTGACCAACAGTCGCTTCGAGACGTTGAACAGAGAAGACTTGAGACCTAAAAGGATGCAGTGTGTAGACTGACATGTTTATTAACACACTTCCTGTCTGACTTCCTGCCACATCCCCGGAGTACATAGCCCGTTAGACACAGAGTATAAAGTATGTACTTACGTATAGATAAAACAAATATCTGCATTTCTACACTCTCAAATATCTGCATCTGCATCGAGCTCCAGGCAGAAATAAATCAAACTCCAGTCCCACTTTGTTTATGAGCTCAATCAGCCGGCCTCGTCATGTCAGAGAAATCGGAACAATGTCGTCCGTTCACTTTCGTGACCGCAGGCAGTGGGTGATTATGACGAAGACCTTCGAGGGCAACGAACTCTCAAAGTAGGAGTACACTTTACCACTTTATTTAATCACATCTGAAGTGATTGGCCAAATAATTACATGTAAACAGCAACACTCAGGGCTCCACTGTGGTGATCTCTTCTTTCCCACGCATTATTATGAGAAATATATTAAATACATTAAATATATTAAATATAGTACTCTGACAAAAAATGTTTTATCAGGTTTTAGGAAGAAGATTTTTTAACATTGTATCATTTAATAAAAAACATTTAGAAATTATTAATTTATTGTGAATAATACCCTGATATGTTATTGATTTTAGCTTTGGAGTGAACTTTATAGCCGATTATGAGAAATACATTAAATATATTAAATACAATAAATATATTAAATAAATGAAATACATCAAATATATTAAATACCTTAAATATATTAAATACATTAAATATATTAAATATAGTACTCTGACAAAAGAAATTATCAGGTTTTAGGAAGTTAAGATTTTTTAACATTTTATCATTTAATGAAAAACATTTAGAAATTATTAATTTATTGTGAATAATACCCTGATATGTTATTGATTTTAGCTTTGGAGTGAACTTTATAGCCGATTATGAGAAATACATTAAATATATTAAATACAATAAATATATTAAATAAATGAAATACATCAAATATATTAAATACCTTAAATATATTAAATACATTAAATATATTAAATATAGTACTCTGACAAAAGAAATTATCAGGTTTTAGGAAGTTAAGATTTTTTAACATTTTATCATTTAATGAAAAACATTTAGAAATTATTAATTTATTGTGAATAATACCCTGATATGTTATTGATTTTAGCTTTGGAGTGAACTTTATAGCCGATTATGAGAAATACATTAAATATATTAAATACAATAAATATATTAAATAAATTAAATACATCAAATATATTAAATACCTTAAAATACATTAAATATATTAAATACATTAAATACATTAAATACAGTACTCTGACAAATAAAATGTCTTAGGTTTTAGGAAGTTAAGATTTTTTAACATTATATTATTTAATAAAAACATTTAGAAAATATTAATTCATCTTGAAAATACCCCGATATGTTGTTGATTTTAGCTTTTGGAGTGAACTTTATAGCTGAACTTGGTGACGTCATCGTAAACACGCAGTTAGAACCACGAACCATTTAAAAGAACTGAATCCACTTTTATTGTTTCTTTTAGATGTTCTGGTCCTAAAAACGCGAACTATTGGTAAATTAAACTAAAATACGAATTTTCACAGTGGTATTTGTTTTACTTTCGCTTTTAACCCGAGTCGTGTGCGGGCCTGAATAACTCCCAACTCACCGCTGTTCGCCGTCAGTGTCCCCAAAAGGACGAACACGACGATTCTGAACATCTTCTCATCTAACCGAGCCGCTTTCTTCTCTAAAACTATCGTGTTCTCGGTTGGTTACACCGTGTTTTCTCTCCGGTACCAGGGCTCGGTAGTGGACCTCCCGCTTCTTGTTCCTGCCTCTCTGTGCTGCGCTCAGGGACTGCTCATACACGAGAGACGCGTGACGCATTTATCTCACATCCGGATTTTAAAAAAGACTTTAAACGACTTTAACTCATGATAATACGTTTGTGAAAAGCTACTTGATAATTTAATTAATGCCGTATGGAATTTAACTCACAGAAATAAAGTGCAACAATAAAAATATTAGCATAACTTTTCAAATAAATAATTAAAAGTGTTTTTCTGCATGTGCAAAATAGGATTTAATTCAAACTAATAGAGTACAAACGGATTTACACATATTTCTTTCTTTCTTTTTTCACCTCTCATCATAATCCATAATGTTATTTTCCATGTTTTCTTATTTTTTATCTAATTATTCTGTCACCAAAATAAAGTCCTTGGTCAGTAGTTTCTAATTGTGAAAGTAACCAGTGGAAGTCTCATTAACTATCTATTTGAGTCATTAATCTACTGCGCAATACCATATATTAGCTGGTTATAACCTTTTAAAAGTGAAGATTGTTAGATTTTCGAGCCCCCCTGAACGCAGCACGTCTGCAGCTTTGTTGTTTCAGGAAACTGTAACTTTGGCTTCCTTGTTTTGTTGTTCCTTGTTTTGTTATGATTAAGTTTATTGTCACGTAGCAACTGTGAGACCAGTATAAAGTTAGTAAGAAACCAAGGCTGTAATACCTGAAAACATGTCCAGAAAATTATATAGAGTTATATCTTATGAGACAAATGCAATAAAAATAAGAAATAAAATATGAAAACTAATTTTATCTTCTTATAGATATATTTTTCTACATATATTTCCTGTGCCTGAATTACATATATTACCCACCATGATATTGCAGGCCTGTGTATTGGAATAATATTACATTTACAATATAATACATACTTTTCTGTATTAATTAATTAATTGTATAATAATTTACTGTTATACGCATTCTGATTAATGGATAATAAATCCTTATAATTTTTTTAAATATTTATTTTTAAACATAACATTATTATATTACACTTTATATTGCGGATACTAGTAAAGAAATAAAGTATATTTATGAGCCGTCAACGCCTTTAAACCCCGTAAACTGTCGTAAAACAGAAAAGAAGGAAAACAAACCGCGGCAGACGTCAGAGAGGGAGGGAGGCTGCGCGCGCACCGCTGTCCTGGCGAGAATCATCCAATCAGGTAATTCAGATCAGGTTGCTAGGTAGATTACGTTTAGATTAGGTTGTCAGACGGGAACGCTCATGTTACCAGAGAGGAAGTACATTTACTCAGGTACAACACACAAGTTAAGTACTTTTTATGTACTTTACTTGACTATTTCCATTTTATGATACTTTATACTTATACTCCACCACATTTTGGAAGCCAGTATTGTACTTTTTACTTATTTTATTGTATTTTACAATTTTAGTTACTAGTTACTTTGCTGAGCCACATTACAATATTTAAAAAACATTAATCAACTGCATTAAAAAGCCACAATATAAAATATAACATTTTCTATTTTGTTATAAATAATAATAAAAAAAATAGATCTCTCTCTCTCTCTCTGTCTCTCTCTCTCTCTCTCTCTCTCTCTCTCTCTCTCATTTTAATAAATAAATCAAAATGTATTTATTTAGATAAAATATTTTTCTATTTTGTTCTAAATTAAATATACATATATATCTATATATATTTAATTTCTTAAATACTATA
>JACSYO010000683.1:5000-20000 GCA_016806645.1 Ophiodon elongatus | reverse complement strand
TTTTTACTCTTATTTTGGTAGTTTTGTCGATGACGTCGTCCTCATCGAGTTAAAGCTGAGAAACGTAGTAAATAACTAGTTTCAGAGTAACTTTACTGTCTGGTTTCCTGTTTTCTCTCTGTAATTTAAAATAATCATTTATTTTAATTGTACATTAAAGGAACCCTGTGGCGTTTTTGACCACTAGAGGCACTAAAGACCAACTTTATCTCAAAAGGAAACAAATGTTTTAGACATCCACAAGATCCACACAATTCATTTTGGAAGAAAACGCCACAGGAAACCTTTAACTTTGATATAAAACGTTAGAAAAATATCACATATTATCTTGTAAAGTTCAAAATAAAAGTTCTGATCAACAAAAATTCTGTTTTCAAACGCAAAAAAAAGCAGAAAATTCTCCCTCCTGAGATGCTGGAAATGCTTAAAAAATGACTTCAAAAAAGTCAATTAATCAATTAATCAGCGAACAAAGAGGAAACTCAGAGGAAGAAAAAGTGGGAAACCCGTCGATGTTTTATTCACAAAAAACAAAAAGGAAGCAGAGAATCTTAAATCAGACACATCTGATTTAAAATAGAATTTAACTACATGAACAAAGTGTTTGTTGTTGTTGGAAACAGACAAAACCAGTTGTCAGACTGCAGTAAAGCGAGAGGTTTTCTAAAGGGACCCTGGGAGCAGTACCGTGTTCGTCCACAGGGGGCGCCAGGATCAACACAACCTGTCACATGACAACAGCTGGTCGTGATCACGTGATCCTCTGATCTCAAGTCTGATTTAAATAAATAAACAAAGTGTTTTTCATTCGTTGGTGGAAAATAAAACAAACACACAATTTGAGAAATTATAAATTAATTCTGGACTTTTGGTGTAAATAAGTGTAAAAAACGTTCAAAGTCCACATGCTAGTTTTTCCTGAGCTTTTAGCTACAGCTCATGTACTTCATCGGGCTCATAATGTCAATGACGTGATTTCAGCTCCTTTTACTGGATTAAAAGTACTTATACCACACTGTGAAAATACTGCAGTACAAGTACAAATCCTGCATTCAAAACTGTACTTGGGTAAAAAGTGTGTAATCAGCTCAAAGTACTTTAAGTACTTAAAGTAAAAGTATTGATTAAGTCAATTTTTTTACTTTAATATCTGATGTTTGTGTATTAATATCACTGTGCACAAAGTGTTGTATTATTATATATTTTTATGTTGTAGTTAGTCAATGTGGAGCCAATCTTGGATACTTTGTATAGTACTAGGTTAGTAGTATAGTACTGCATCATGTTATATAAGTATTACAGTTTTTATTGAATAAAAAGTCACTTTTAGCGTGAAAGAAGCGTCGTGCAGTAAAAAAGTTAAATGTTTCCCTCTAAAATGAGAAGTGAAGTAGAAGTATTCTATTAAAGTACAAGTACAAGTCAAATTTAGCAATTTAATTAATATAATTAGTTGTTTTCCACCAATGAAAACAAACATTCAAGGATTTCTACGACGTCATTGTCTCTCTTTTTACGATAGTTTTAATTTCCCGTGGCGGAGTCCGCCGCGCTGCCTTCACACACCGGAGGGATTCACAGGAGACGACGCAGCACGTATTGATTGATATATTTATATATCAGTGTTATCAGAGCCGGGTTAAGTGACTGCTGATGAAGAAGAAGAAGAAACATTTCCTACTGATTTCCTGTTGTTTCCACAATAAAAGCGTTTCACTCTTATTTTGAAAATCTGTGGAGGTCGTGCACCCTGGACTAGCAGTAATGTGGTCTAAAGGAACTATGAGGATCGACTTCCCCCTCTGCTCCTCCTCCTCCTCCGGCCTCCTCAAAGGCCTCGAAGGCCTCCAGGGAGGAGAGACACCCCGGTGCACTCTGGGAATCGTAGTCCTGGTAGAAGGCGGGGCTTTGCAGCTGGCTCCCCGGCGGCTCGCTGAGCGGCGCGGTGAGCAGAGAGAGCTGCAGCTGGTCGATGGTGCTGCCGGGGGGGAAGGCCGGGCCTCGGTCCGGTGGGGGGTCGGGGCCCACGGTGAGGCCTCCGGGGGGGTCGGGGCCCACAGTGAGGCCTCCGGGGGGGCCAGAGGGTGAGTCAACCTGAGAGTCGTCGGTGGTGACGGAGCGTCTCAGTTTGGCTCGAGCGTTCTGGAACCACACCTGAGGGAGAGAGAGAGAGAGAGTGTGTGTGTTTGTGTGTGTGTGTGTGTGTGTGTGTGCGTGTGTGTGTGTGTCGACAAGTAAAACATATCAGTAAAAGAAGAACATAAAGATATTTAATGAGGTACAAATGTTTGTAGGGGGCGACTCCTCTGGTTGTATAGAAGTCAAAGCTTCATGTGTTAAAGCTGCATTCTCTCTCCTGACCACCAGGGGGCGACTCCTCTGGTTGTATAGAAGTCAAAGCTTCATGTGTTAAAGCTGCATTATATCTCCTGACCACCAGGGGGCGACTCCTCTGGTTGTATAGAAGTCAAAGCTTCATGTGTTAAAGCTGCATTATATCTCCTGACCACCAGGGGGCGACTCCTCTGGTTGTATAGAAGTCAAAGCTTCATGTGTTAAAGCTGCATTCTCTCTCCTGACCACCAGGGGGCGACCCCTCTGGTTGTATAGAAGTCAAAGCTTCATGTGTTAAAGCTGCATTCTCTCTCCTGACCACCAGGGGGCGACTCCTCTGGTTGTATAGAAGTCTATAGAAAATGACTCTACTTCTCTTGATTTATTCCCTCAGTAAACATTGTAAACATGAGTTTATGTCTCAATCTCTAGTTTCAAGTCTTCTTCAATACAGCATGATGTTCATTTAGTAAATTATGGTCCATTTAGAGTCAAACAGACCATAAAGCAGCGGATGCTTTAGGGGCGGGGCTACAGGGTGATTGACAGGTATACGGTGTGTTCGTACCTGCAGGACTCTCTTGGGGAGGCCGGTCTTGTGAGCGAGGAGGTTCCAGTCTTTTCCGTCCGGGTTGTGCTTCTGGGCGAAATACGACTCCAGCGCTCGGAGCTGCTCGCTGCGGAAACACGTCCTGATTCTCTTCGTCCGCCTTCGGGTCCGCCCACCCGCCACCCTGTCGTCCAATCGTGGCTCAGGACTGCTGACGGACTCCTCCCCTTCACCTGAGACCTGATTTTGAGCTGTTTCAAATTTTCACCAACAAATTAAAGGTATTTTTGTGCCTGACTTTATTTATATGAGTACGATCTTGGAGGCAAGAGACATAAAACATTTTATAATCACCTTTTATTTATTTATGCATTTATTGCATTTATTTTTAATGCATTTATTTGTGCAATTATCCTTTAATGAATTTATGTACGCATTCATTTATTTTTTTATTCCAGAATTTATTTATTCTGTTTTACATTATTTCATGTATTTACTTTATTCAATTTATTCATACATTTATTATTTAATGCATTTTTATTTTTTTATTTAGTCCAGTATTTATTTATTCTATTCTTTTTTCTTTTCTATTTTTTAACAGATTCATTTTTATTTATGCATTTATTTGTTTATAGATTACATTTTTTTGACCTCCATACAAGAGGAGGAGGATGAGGAGGATGAAGAGGATGAGGAGGATGAAGAGGATGAGGAGGAGGAAGAGGATGAGGAGGATGAAGAGGATGAGGAGGATGAGGAGGAGGAGGAAGAATGGAGGAAGGTCACCTGTCACGAGAATTTCACCTGGACAAAATAATTCTGCACACACACACACACACACCTTCTCTCGGCCCGGGCTGGAGGTCATGTGGTGCGTCGCCATGGTAATGGGCCTGGCAGTAGAGGCTCTCGCCCTGCAGGCAGTACAGGTTCCCTGGTGTCAACGTCACGTCACACTCCTGCAGGTAGAGGAAAACTTTATTTAAATATAACGTTAACAGGATCACAAGACGAGTTTCATTTACAGGTAGAATATCAAATCTGAAGTAAAGTGTGTTTTCATTCAAAATGTTCAATAATTATGTCCATATTCAGAAATTATTATTACTATCGTTTTTTTAAATTACTATGAGGAACTTCATGTAGTGGACTAAAGAGGTAGTGTGTCTGAGCACCAGGTGGTGGTTCTGGCGCCCCCTGTGGACTAAAGAGGTAGTGTCTCTGAGCACCAGGGTCCCTTTGGAGAACCTCTCATTGTTCTGCAGCAGGGTCTGACAGTCTGACCCTCTCAGTCCTGGTCCTGGTTCTCCCGTGACCCCCTTCCCTCCAGCGGCTCCAGCAATATGTCCTGGATCTGGGTCTGTCCACGGTGGACTGGTCTCTAGAGGTCTGATGGAGGTCTATAGAGGACCAGGACTAAACTGAGGTCGATAGAGGACCAGGACTAACCTGAGACTGGTTCAGGACCAGGACTAACCTGAGACCAGGACCAGGACTAACTTGAGACTGGTTCAGGACCAGGACTAACCTGAGACCAGGACCAGGTAAAGCTGGTTCCTACCTGGCAGCAGAAGCAGTGAGGGTGGAAGGTCAGCTCCCCGGACCTCATGACCAAAGCGGAGGCTGGGATTGGCTGGAAGCAGCGCGCGCACTGACCGCCTCCGAACATCCTGAGCAGGGGGGAGGAGTCAAACAGACGTCATGCAGGTATGAAAATGACGTCAGCAGGTATGAAAATGACGTCACCCGCTGACCTGCAGTAGTCCTGCTGGCAGTAGATGTTCCCGTCCCTCCAGAACAGCGACGGCTGCGCCTGCAGCTCGCAGTCGCAGCGGCTGCAGCGCAGGCACGCGCCGTGCCACGCGCCGCCCGCAGCCAGCAGCAGGAAGCGGTCGCACACGCGCTGCCCGCAGCCGGCGCACGTCACCGGCTCCTGGACGGACCCGGCCGGAGCCTGCGCGGGGTCAAACAACGTGCGCGTGAATAACGATGACGTGTTTATCACGTGTACTTAAAAAAACATGTTTAAATGGAAAATTACAGATTATTTTAAGTACTTTTAGCTGGTTATGTAATTTAAATTAAGTAAGGGTTTGAATGCAGGACTTCTAATTGCCTGAGAGTATTTTCACAGTGTGGTATTAGCTGAATACTTCTTCCTCGCGTGATGAAGTCCATGAGTTGCAGCCTAAAGCTCAGGAAAAAGCAACTACGTGGACCTTGAAAGTTGTTTCCAAAAATCCAGAATGAACTCAGTATTTCTCTAATTGTAAACAACAAACACTTTGCACATCTGTTGACATCCGAAGTGTCTGATTTAAGATTCTTCCTGTTCGATAAAGTTAGTTTTTATGAATAAACCACGTGATCTCAAACAATGTGAAGCATCGAACCAGACAACACGATGCAAAGGAGATAAAATGCAACACATCAACCATCTGAAGTCACATTTTATATATATAATATAAATATTTTAGAGAGAACTCAAACATGTCTTTTGTGCAGAATAACACAGTTAAAATGACAGAAATAATAAAAAAAATAAAAAAGATCACAAGATGAATTTCTTTGATAATCTATTTTACAAAAATTGGAAAACAATAGAATCTGCACATGAAACATGTTCCCTAGTGTTCCCCATGCTGGGAAAATACATAGAGACTGTACTTATTATGTATATTGAATATTGTTACAAATTTAAGCTTCGATTTTGTTGATTTTGTTGAACCAGCTGCTCGTGGTGGGTTCAGAGGGTCAAGGCAGCAGTAATATTCATCCACAAACATCAGATTTAATAATCAAACAGCGGCAGGAACATTTTACTGCAGATTAAATACTTTTACTTCCACCACTTGAAGTATATTTAGCTGATACTACTTCTGTACTTCTCAGTGTACTTGTACTCTAGTGGAGTATCTTCACACTGTGTTTTTAGTACTTTTACTTCCTCCAGCACCGTCATGCTCACATCGTCTGCAGCACCACTTTCCTCCGTCCCCGCCGGGCCGCCGCCGCCTTCTGGCTCCGCCCCCTCCGCCTCGTCACCAAGGTCACCGAGGTCACCAAGGTCACCGCCGTACAGCAGGTCCTCCAGGGCCCGGGCGTCTGGCGACATCATGATTGTCCTGAGGAGGTTATAATCAGTCCACTTGATAATCACGGTCCTCGTTAGAGAGCTGGAAACAGACTCGGTTAATGTGCCCATTAATAAACAACAACAACAACAACAACAACAACAACAACAACAACAACACAGGCATCCACGTGTAATTAATTAGGCTTTTTTTTCATCTTTAGTTTGAAAACTACTCAGATTCATAAACAAACTTTTGGTTTAATTAAACACGTCTTATTAAATGATTTCTTTCACTTTTGCTTTTATTCTTGTATTTCAAAGCTGTCTCATTCTATTTCAGCTTGTTTTTATTGTATTTCCTGGTTTAATTGTATTTCCTGGTTTAATTGTATTTCCTGGTTTAATTATATTTCCTGGTTTAATTGTATTTCCTGGTTTAATTGTATTTCCTGGTTTAATTATATTTCCTGGTTTAATTGTATTTCCTGGTTTAATTGTATTTCCTGGTTTAATTATATTTAAAAGCCCTTTCGTGGTGTGTTTCCTCTGCACTTCGCCTCTCACACGCTATGAAGTTCTCGTGCTTCCTGACTAAACTCGGGTCTTTGAACACAATGCTGTTAAATGTGCCGTCAGGTGAGAAAAAGGAGCTGCACATAAATATGGGACGTACAGCTTCTGTAAACTCCTCAAAGAAACATGCTTTTAATCTCGCTTTTAAGACGTTCTCTTATCGTGTTGAAATATTTTATTTTATACGACTTTAAATTCTTTGTTTGGATCCTTTTGAACATCTTTATGTAAAACACTGAGAGCTGCATCTTATGTGTGACAGGTACTGTGCCAATAAACTTTATTAGGATTATTTTAACACCCAGATGGAGAGTGTTTCATGAGAATTATTTATTTTAGGAGCATTTTAATTTAACAGAGAAACTAGCATGTAGCATATATATATAAAAATATAAATATATGTAAAAAAACATATAAATATATATATGTAGGTATATAGATATATATAAATATATAAATTATAATAATTTTAGGAGCATTTTAATTTAACAGAGAAACTAGCATGTGGCATATATATATATATATATATCAATATACATAAATATATATATAAATATATATGTAAAAAAACATATATATATATGTATGTTTTTTTACATAATATTAAAAATAGAAATGACATTTTCGTAAATCTTATTATATATAATGTCGACGGCATTATTTACAAAAACGTAAATGAGCTGCTACTTTAATTAGTTTTAGCCAGTGTCAAAGACAAAAGCTCTTTTTTTAATAAAACCAACCGACCTTAAATAGTGCGATAATTTAGAAATAATAATAAGGGTTTTTATTTTTAAATCTAGATACTTTACTTAAAGAATAACACTTAGAATAAGATTACAAATAAGAAAATCAAAGATACAAATTCATAAATGATAAATGTGATTAATAAACTGTGAAATTATTCAGATACATACAGATTGCAATGTTTTACATCCCTGCTGAGATTTTGATAATCAAATAATCGTTTTGTGTAATGTTTTAAAATAATGCTAAAAGTCTTTGTTGCTATTCTCTATTTTGTCAACATGTTTTGTTTTTGTGTTTTATATTATTATAAACTGAATATTGTTGGGTTTTCGACTGTTGTTCAAACAAAATAAGACATTTAACGATGCAATTATCACCATTTTTTGTGAGAATGTAAGTCAGTTATAGTCAAACCCTTCTCCGTCAGTGAGGATGAGGGAGGACATGAATAAGCTCTTACCTCGTCTCCGTAGGAACCCTTCAGACGACACCAGGAGAGCTCACCTTTGTTTTCCTCCCGAACGGTCGACCACCTGAGCGCTCTCGCCCCTCCAGGTGTCCGTTTCGTGGTTTTCGAGATCAGTTTTCCTCCGACCTGAGATCTGCTTCCACCCGCGTCCTCCACCAATCACGGCCTCTCCACCTGAACCCGGCAGCGGCATCACCTGGGCCTCCCGCCTCGCAGGCACCGTCCCAGGTGACGTCCCGGCTCACACCTGGAAACCAGAGAGCGGACGAGGACCGATCCGATTGGCCGCGCGGTGAGCAGATGGGTGGGGTGGGGAGGCTGCACCCTGGGGACCAATTAAATAAAACAAAAGGGTGTTTAGAAGGACGTCTGGGATCTGCACTCGAGCATGAAAAGTCAACGGTAGAACTCCACTTTGCCCTCGAGCCCCCGGCTGCTGTGGACCAAACTGGTTTCTTCCTCCTGTTTAACATCAAAGAGGCAACATTAAATCTTTTCTAGTGTCAAAACATTCAGGGACAGAATGAAACAAATCATCCTGATTATTCACCAAATAAACTGACATGGAACCCATTGAACAGCGTTAATATAAAAGATCAATAACACACGGCAGGGATTGAACAGAAGATGTATTAAAACACTGTTTAACACAGTCAACGTGATTTAACTTGATATTTTCATAAAACTATGGTGAAATGAAAACAAACATGAATGTTTTTTCCCACACGAAATAAATAAACTATTTCAAATATTGAGCATCAAATAAAACAAACTGTTTGATAAGTTAATTTCCTACTTGGCAAAATGATAATTCTATATTTGTCAAATTTATAAATACATATCGGCTTTTTGTCCATGATCGAACACAGACAGGTATAGAGGCGCTTGAACTGAATGTTGTCCCGCAGAACAGGTGAAAGAATAGGTGAGAGAACAAGTGAGAGAACAAGTGAGAGAACAAGTGAGAGAATAGGTGAGAGAACATGTGAGAGAACAAGCGAGAGAATAGGTGAGAGAAAAGGTGAGAGAAAAGGTGAGAGAAAAGGTGAGAGAACTTGTGAGAGAACAGGTGAGAGAACAGGTGAGAGAACAGGTGAGAGAACAAGTGAGAGAACATGTGAGAGAACAAGTGAGAGAATAGGTGAGAGAACATGTGAGAGAACAAGAGAGAACATGTGAGAGAACAAGCGAGAGAATAGGTGAGAGAAAAGGTGAGAGAACTTGTGAGAGAACAGGTGAGAGAACAGGTGAGAGAACAGGTGAGAGAAAGGGTGAGAGAACAAGTGAGAGAACATGTGAGAGAACAAGTGAGAGAATAGGTGAGAGAACAGGTGAGAGAACAGGTGAGAGAAAGGGTGAGAGAACAAGTGAGAGAACATGTGCGAGAACAAGTGAGAGAGCAGGTAAGAGAACAAGTGAGAGAACATGTGAGAGAACATTTGAGATATACAGGTGAGAGAAAGGTTGAGAAAACATGTGAGAGAACAAGTGATAGAACATGTGAGAGAAAAGGTGAGAGAAAATTTGAGAGAACATGTGAGAGAACAAGTGAGACAACAGGTGAGAGAACAAGCGAGAGAATAGGTGAGAGAACTTGTGAGAGAACAGGTGAGAGGAACAAGCGAGAGAACAGGTGAAAGAACAAGTGAGAGAACATGTGAGAGAACATTTAAGAAAACATGTGAGAGAACAAGTGAGAGAACAGGAGAGAGAACATGTGAGAGAACATGTGAGAAAAATTTTGAGAGAACAAGTGAGAGAACTGGTGAGAGAACATGTGAGAGAACATGTGAGAGAACAAGCGAGAGAACAGGTGAGAGAACAGGTGAGAGAACATGTGAGAGAACAGGTGAGAGAACAAGCGAGAGAACAGGTGAGAGAACAGGTGAGAGAACAAGCGAGAGAACAGGTGACAAAGGCGTGAGGGGTGTCAGATAAATAAATAGTTCCATCACTGTATAAGTCTACCATCTGTAGTTATGTATATAAATATACATGTAATATTATGGGATGGCCACGTGTGTAAAGGGAAGCCTGTGGTCTGAATGACACGTGGACCATGTGGTCCTGTCAGCCTATTAAAACATGCTGCTCCTCTCATATGAGGACCCAGCAGAAGCAGCCTGCGTCCCGTTTACGGTCCTGCTCCGTACTTTGAGAAACCAGCAGTAATGTTCCTCTAGCAGCTGAGTGTCCTAAAGCCTCTGAGATGAACTGGTTCCTGCAGCAGAGTTCTCATGGACCAACTCACTGTGGACACTTCAGTAGAGTTCTGATCTGATCCAGTGGAGATAAAGGGTTAATGCTCTCTGCTGCTTATTATGGGATGGACAGAAACACTATCAGTGGAGGACAGCAGCACCCAGTCGCCTCAGGGTCAGTACTGTGTGTGTGTGTGTGTGTGTGTGTGTGTGTGTGTGTGTGTGTGTGTGTGTGTGTGTGTGTGTGTGTGTGTGTGTGTGTGTGTGTGTGTGTGTGTGTGTGTGTGTGTGTGTGTGTGTGTGTGTGTGTTTGTGTGTGTGTGTGTGTGTGTGTGTGTGTCTCTGCGTGTGTTTGTGAGAGTGTGTGTGTGTCTCTGTGTGTGTGTTTGTGAGAGTGTGTCTGTGAGTGTGTGTGAGTGTGTGTGTGTGTTTGTGTGTGTGTGTGTCTGTGTGTGTGTGTGTGACAGTGTGTCTGTGTGTGTGTGTGTGTGTGTGTGTGTGTGTGTGTGTGTGTGTGTGTGTGTGTGTGTGTGTTCATCTGATCAATACATGTGATCAGAGGCCTCGATCATCACCACCTGTTGACAAAGTGACGCCAGCAGAAAGTCATGTGACGTCCTCACGTGGTTTCTCATGAGGCGTTCAAAGGCAGATACATGAATCAGCCACAGGGGGGCGCTGTCACACTGCTGACTTCTCTGTGGAGGTAAACACAGAGATAAACTCAGGTATTGATCAGTAGAGAGAAACTCAGGTATTGATCATCATTATTATTGTAGTATTTTTTATTGTACTGTAATTATCAAGATTAATACTGTCATAATCTTAAATAATACTGTAATGGTCATAAATAATACTTTAATAACCATAAATATTACTGTAATAATCATAAATAATACTATATTAATCATAATCAATACTGTAATGGTCATAAATATTACTGTAATGATCATAAATAATACTATAATAACCATAAATATTACTGTAATAATCATAAATAATACTATAATAATCATAAATAATATTGTAATAATCATACATTTTACTGTAATAATCAAAAATAATACTATAATAGTCATAGATATTACGATAATATGCATGATTATTACTGTAATAATCATAAATAATACTGTTTTTGTTTCATAACATATTTTGATTGTTTTTTAATCCTCATGATGTTTAAAGAAATAGAAATCTTCTTGAATATATTTCATGCTAGTATTTTGGGACAAGGGATGTTTTCCTTCTTGGTTTAGTAGAAATTGAACAGCGATGCTCTGAATCACTTCTTGTGTTACGTAGATGAAAGTCAAATGAAGTTGCTCCGTTTTATTTCTTTTGTACTTTAGTTTTGCTTTTCAATAAATGACCCAATACTCCAAATGATATATCATATATAAATCATATATCTCTCTTGAAAAGAAACGTGATCCCTGGACAGATTTTTAAAACATTTGGGATTTGAACCACCACAGAAGTTTTCAAGTAAATGAACCCAACGGATGACTTTGTGTTTCATTATGAAATGGACTATAATTTGATTTGCTTTGAATTCTGAAGGAAATCCTTCTTTTTAAATTAAAATAAAATAATCCAGTTGAAAAATCCTCTTGGAAGAAAGATTCCAGAGAGAAAACACCATTTAAAGGAGGATGAATGTAAGAAGTGATGAGATGATGAAAACATCTTTTTTTGTAAGAGTGAAATTGTGTCATCTTGCATACACATATTTAGTATTAGTATTTAGTTCTGTTAAGATGATAATCAGATAAAGGTTCTGACCACTAGTCGGCGCTGTTCGGGCGTCTGGAGGTGAGAGGGTAAAGTGAGGGAGAGAAGAAGAGGGGGAGGAGAAAGAACGTGGACTTGACTGTAGGTTGGAGTGTTGCTGTTGGAACTTTACTAAAGTTATGAGGAAAACCCAGAACGTGTTGGACTGATTTATTCCCGATCATACACCCACGTCGCTTACACTATAATAGTCATAAATATTACTGTAATATTAATGTAGCATACCCCTCCGAAAGATGATCCTGCACTTGTCTGGTGATTTTGACTTTATTGATAAATTCAGAAACCAACTTAAGAGCTTGTGCCTCTTCGGGGGAGTGCTAATACTGTCCATTTGCATTCAAAACTCAAACATATTTTCGTAACTTTTACATCAAAAACCGCGCACAAAGCGACTTCCGTTTTTATTCCGTGAGCCGCCTTCAAAATAAAAGCATCCTCTCTAAAACAGGAAACAAGAGAAATCCAGCCCAAGGCAGACAAAAAACACGAAACAAAAACAGTTTCTAAAACCATAACACAAGTTGGGTTACGAAAAATTAATAAATACTATTGTAATAATCATAAATATTACTGTCTCAGTAAAGCAGTGAGAACAAAGGATGAGTATTTTTAATCAAATTGAATCCATAACCTTTTATAAAGTGCTTCATCAACAATAAGTGATGAGGGGTGAAACAGAGTGTAAACGTTGTCAAAATGAAAAGCAGCATCAGGTGATCAAACATCAACAGAGGTGTTACATTTCTCTCCTTCCAGCAGTTTCCAGCGTCCACAGCTCTGAGTCGGTTCAGCAGCACTCGGCCTGTCGGACAGAGATGAGCTCATCTGATGTTTGTGTTTGGATGTCGTATGTGTACAGATTGTAAAGCCCTCTGAGGACAATTTGTAATTTGTGATTTTGGGCTATACAAAAATAAAATGAATCGAATTGAATTGAACATCGTCACAACCTTACTTTCACTTTCTCTTACAACCTGAGTGGGTCACTTCTACCTAGTTTTAAGTGACGTACACGCTCAGCTTAAATCCCCATTGGCTCAGATGGAGGTTGAAGGCAGCGCTCCTCCTCCTCCCTCCCTCACTTCAGTCCTGATCCCGGAGCTGAAAGGACCGCGTCGCTTCTCCTCCTGAAGAATAAGAAGAACCAGAACTTGAGCCTTGACCCGTCCCGATGGAGACGTGGACTCTGAGTCTCCTGATGCTCAGCCTTCACGGCGCGGCGGCAGGTGAGTGAACACTTTGTTTCACAAGTAGTTTGAGTGTCCGAGAAGAGACGCTGCGTGTCTTCCTACACTGAGTCTCATCAGCTCTCGGGTGTTTAGTTCCGCCACTTCCTCGTTGACGATATGAAAAATTATAAAAAAGTCACAAATAGTCTTCGAGCCCACGTGAGTGGATCCCGACGTGTTGGTGAGGGAGCCGCTGTTTCCTCGAGCGACTCAGCGAAGAAGGACATTTTTTTTCATTTTATTTTTTTTCATTCTTTATTCAACAATTGCGCACATGTACAATTTCATAAATTGTCAATAAGAAACGGCAAAAACTTCTCATGGCCTTTTTGTTAGAACAGCTCTTCAGAGTTTTTATATACATTTCAAACTCTTTGTAAAAAAACACATAAAATAGGTCTTTGTCTTGTAAATTTACACTTATGAATATATAATTTGGTAAAGATAATCAATAAATTCATGATGAACGCCCTTTCCTCACATGTTCTGTTGGACACAAGTGTGTTGCTTCTCTCCCTCTGCTGCCTCTTTGATTCCGGCCTCTACGTCATCAGATCAGGAGCACAGCGCGACGATATGAAAACGTGACGTCACAACAACACTATAAGTAGCGCGCGCTTCTACGTCGGTATTTAACTTGTTCACGTTGTGTACAGAAATGTGCGCTGCGCTTCATTTAGTGCTGTTAACGATGACTGTTGTTTATGAAAGTGTGTCAATATTTAGTGTGAGTTCTCTTCATCCGTGAGACATAATGCACATATTGATGCAGTCAGGAAACACGTCAGCACGCGTCATCTCTCCAGGCTGCTGTGGAGGTTTGGGACTTTTACTCTGAACCAACAAGTCAGTTGATGGTTGTTTAACTACTTCCTGCTTTGGTCGGTGCGATATTTAATATCGTTCACTAATAAACTAGATGACTGACGCTTCACGCGGCGCTCATGAATTATCTTTGTTCTTCGGTCACTTCAGTGTGCACTTCCAACAGGAAACATAAAGTGTAGTCTGTCACTCAATAATACATGTTTCATGACTGGAGAGGAACCAGAGGAACATCATATTCTCTATCAGCCTCTCATGGTTAATAAATAACAAACAAAGATCCAGAGGATAATACGTGCACTCAGAAAAACATCAACATGGAGTTCATATGGTGGTATTGTTTGACCTCCACATATTCTCTAGAGATGATTATGACATTTGACTCCACACACTGAAACACACATCAACACATATCTATATCTATATTTATATATAGATAGATATCTATATTTATATATAGATATATATATATTGGTGGATATACATAAATTCCTGAAGAGTAATAAGAAATAGAAGTGAAGAAATGTGAGACTAAGTTTGAGCTCGTTCATAAACAGCCGTCATGACATAGTTTGTCCACCAGAGAGCAGCAGTTCACTCTGAAACTGTGAAATGTTCCACTTAGTTTCTGTCTTAGTCACAAAAAACAACAACTAATGAATCTGTATCAAGTGTGTTTATGTTATGTGTTCATATCAAAAACACCATCAGCTGATACATTTCATATTTCAACTGTGTTGACGTCAGTATCGGCCTCAGAAGGCCCGCCTCCGTCTGGCAGTGCTGTTGAAGTATTTGATGGATTAACAGGAAATAGATTTATTCTCGGACAGATTTGCAAAAGAGTTTTGTGAGCGGTGCAGAATTATTAAAGTCATAAACATGAGGAACATGCATTCAGACGCAGAGGACAGTGGAGGATTCTGACACAGCAGATGTTGTGAGGATGTCTCGGATGTGCTGCAGTTCTTTTTGATTCTGTGTGCAGGAAAACAACTTTGTTCACAGATTTATTAAAGTGGGAAATATTTCAGTTATTGTGGATTCTTTACTGTTTTTTTATTGATTATTTACTTATTTATAATACTTGTTATGATTTAGTTTCTTTTTACTATTTATCTTGTTTGCACTTCACCCTATGCTGCTGTAAAGCCTGTAAGTTTCTCCACTACGGGACGAATAAAGGATTATCTTATCTT
>JACSYO010000683.1:0-2500 GCA_016806645.1 Ophiodon elongatus | reverse complement strand
CACACACTCACTCACTCACTCACTCACACACACACGCACACTCACACTCTCTCTCACAAACACACACAGAGACACACACACTTAGAGACACACACACTCTCACACACACACACACAAACACACACATGACACACACACACACGCACACTCTCTCACACACACACACTCACACACTCACTCACACAAACAGAGACACACAAACAGAGACACACACACTCACTCACTCACTCACACACTCACACACACACAGACACACACAAACACACACACAGACACACACACACAGAGACACAGGAGACACACAGGAGACACACACACACACACACACACACACAACACACCACACACACACACCCACACACACACACACACACACACACACACACACACACACACACAGTACTGACCCTGAGGCGACTGGGTGCTGCTGTCCTCCACTGATAGTGTTTCTGTCCATCCCATAATAAGCAGCAGAGAGCATTAACCCTTTATCTCCACTGGATCAGATCAGAACTCTACTGAAGTGTCCACAGTGAGTTGGTCCATGAGAACTCTGCTGCAGGAACCAGTTCATCTCAGAGGCTTTAGGACACTCAGCTGCTAGAGGAACATTACTGCTGGTTTCTCAAAGTACGGAGCAGGACCGTAAACGGGACGCAGGCTGCTTCTGCTGGGTCCTCATATGAGAGGAGCAGCATGTTTTAATAGGCTGACAGGACCACATGGTCCACGTGTCATTCAGACCACAGGCTTCCCTTTACACACGTGGCCATCCCATAATATTACATGTATATTTATATACATAACTACAGATGGTAGACTTATACAGTGATGGAACTATTTATTCATCTGACATTTTATTGGCTACATTTGTTTATAATCAGATAATAATTTAAGTCTTTAATTTCAGAAACAATTCAAACATTTTCTATTTCTAGTTTCTCAAATATGAGAATGTTCTTCTTTTCTCTGTTTTATATCATTTCATATTAAATATTGTTCAGTGTTGTTCAGACTAAAGAAGAAGACTTCACCTCATCCTCTCAGAACCTGACGGGCATCTTTCTCTATTTTTATACATTTTACAGATAAACAATTTATTGATTCATTGATAAAATAGTCATTACATCATCAATAATGACAACAATCATCAGTTTGATCCTTAAATATATATTAGAACTACAGATCAGATCAGATTACCTTCATGTGACCACAGTGTATTTATGCTTCAGGATTTAATTAAAGGTTTTATCAATAAACATGTCAAACATTCTCTCTCTCTCTCTCTCTCTCTCTCTCTCTCTCTCTCTCTCTCTCTCTCTCTCTCTCTCAGGTGTCCACATGATACAGAGGATGTTTGGCTGTGAATGGGATGATCAGACTGATGAGGTCAAAGGTTATTATCAGTATGGTTTTGATGGAGAAGACTTCATATCATTTGACCTGAAGACAGAGACATGGATCGCTCCCAGACAACAGGCTGTCATCACCAAACACAAGTGGGATAATAACAAAGCTCTGACAGCACAGAGGAAGAACTACCTGACTCAGATTTGTCCTGAGTATCTGAAGAAGCATGTGAACTACGGGAGGAGCTCTCTGATGAGAACAGGTAGGATCACATGACCTGATGTCGTTTCATGGACACGATGCTCATAAACCTTCTCTTGTTTCTGACCAACAGTCACATGACAGCACATGTCCCCCACATCCAGAGAGCTACTGAGTCTCTCATGTCTCCTCCCTCCCCTCTCTTCCTCCCTCTGCCTCCTTCTCTCCTTCACCACATGTCCTCCCTCACTTCCTCCCTCACACTCATCACCTCTCTGTCCCTCCATTCTCTCTCTCTCTCTCTCTCTCTCTCTCTTATCTGTCTCTCTCTCTCTCTTATCTGTCTCTCTCTCTCTCTGATCTGTCTCTCTCTCTCTCTTTGTCTCTCTCTCTCTCTCTCTTTGTCTCTCTCTCTCTCTTTGTCTCTCTCTCTCTCTCTCTCTGATCTGTCTCTCTCTCTCTCACTCTCTCTTTGTCTCTCTCTCTCTCTCTCTGATCTATCTCTCTCTCTCTCTATCTCTCTTTGTCTCTCTCTCTCTCTGATCTGTCTCTCTCGCTCTCTCTTTGTCGCTCTCTCTCTCTCTCTCTCTCGCTGATCTGTCTCTCTCTCTTTGTCTCTCTCTCTCTCTCTGTCTCTCTGATCTGTCTCTCTCTCTCTCTCTCTTTGTCTCTCTCTCTTTCTCTCTCTCTGTGATCTCTCTCTCTCTCTCGCTCTCTCTTTGTCTCTCTCTCTCTCTGATCTGTCTCTCGCTCTCTCTCTCTCTCTCTCTCCCTCTCTCTCTTATCTATCTCTCTCTCTCTCTCTTTGTCTCTCTCTCTCTTTCTCTCTCTCTGATCGCTCTCGCTCTCTCTCTCTCTCTTTGTCTCTCTCTCTCTTTCTCTCTCTCTCTCTCTCTCTCTTTGTCTCTCTCTCTCTTTCTCTCTCTCTGTGATCTCTCTCTCTCTCTCT